>LUCH01001840.1:55927-110828 GCA_013368495.1 Paragonimus heterotremus
AGCTGACATCAATCATCGCATAGTCATCAGCAAAGCATTCTGGGTTGTTTACAGAGTTGCCAACACTCAACCAAAAACAGTCCGCCAGCGCATTCTGGCGACCGCCGAGTCGATTGCTATTAGATTATGCAACTCCAACCTGTATTCTCAAAAGAAATTTGTTCAGCCTTTGCAAATTCCGTGGCCACAGATCAATCACATCCAATCTAACCACACACAAACATTCGCCCCTGACCGTGTGACGTAACATCTAGTCAACGTCCGGTCTGAGCCTAGCCAACTATTGTGTGCGTAGTCTAGTATTATCCCATATTGTCACTCGTGAATAATCACTTCTGGTTTCTTTACGCTTTGTCTTATGACGTCTTGATGAAACCTATGTAATTGTAGACTTGGGAAAGAATTATCGAAAATAGTTGTTGGTCGCATCGTTACTTTAGGCCAGTATGCATTTGAGCTCAACTGGTTGATTTCGTTCTTGTTTTACCGCTACGTTTCGGCAGAAATTGACAGGGATATAGAAGAGAACATTACCTTAGATGATTCTATTATTCAAACCGGCAAATGAACAAGGATGTTTTCCACGAGTATGGTTTATTCTGGCATACGAAAATTGGGTGCCTTTGGGAAAGTATTGAGCTGGTCGGAACACAAACCGGTGATAGTAAGCATCAAGTGCCGATTACTGAATGGAAATGAATGGCTGATTGAGCTACTTCAGAGCTGTTACGAAAGGCACACCGAAAATAGAAGCTGAGAGTAGTATTGGTAACATGATGGAAAAAGTTGATCAAGGTTCAACGGCCACTTGTCTCGAAATATTAAGGAAGACAGAGACCAATGTGACATTATATAACGATAACTAACATCTGATCATACACAACTGCTATCATTAACAACAGCGGCCTACAGTATCAAAGGGTAGGTACGAAAGCAGAAAATGAGGAAGAAGTGACGATAATTAGATTTAAAAATATTGTATTGTGATTAGGCGAAATCATTAAAAAAACGAGTGGCAGAATAAAACGTGAAAGTGAACTGAACAATTAGATGCCGGCAAACGAGTGTGATATGAAAGAACAGCGGCATGTTTGAGTGATGCCCAAGTGACTAGTGTCCAGAAGACGTGAACAGCTGCCTCAGACGAGCTTCGAATTGTTCCACGGTGAATCTCATGTATTTATCTCGATGCGTTGTGAAGGGCAGCACAGAAGAACGTTCCCAAAACTGTCGATAGGGCGGTACTAAGTCCGCGATCAGCTGACGTTCGAGACATTCTCGCAAATCTCGGTCCGGGATGGAAACGGTCGAGTGTTGTTTTACCAGAGTGGAAAACCCCGAGTTGAAGTCCTAAAAAAACAGCGAATCTCATGTTGTTAGAAATGTACCGAATGTATACAATGAAATATGAATAACTTTTTTGGGAAAAGTTGGTTTACCATTCCGTTACTTTTGTGTTCCGTAGTGACTACACGGAGAGTTTATTCAGTAATCGTGTGCACTTTGTTTGAAACCCTTAGATTCATTCACAACGACAGAGAGCAGAAAACAAGGCAAAGTGATTACAGGGTCCAATTAGAATGTGACATCCAATAGCAAGCGTACATAGCTAGTCGTAAGTTAATGAGTAATCAGAAATTTGCGAAATAATGAAGGACGAAATCATCAATACGTCAGTGAGAAGCGAGGTATGTCTCATTAATCACTACATCATAAGGCCTCAGGAAAGAAGCTTGATGCTAACACCTTCATTTTGAAAAGGATAATGCTACTCATAAGAGAGAAGCCTTGGATTGCCCTAAAATGTTCTAACTGGCTTCTTCGCTCTATTGAGCGATCTCACGGGTCGCACAATCCTCTTGCTGGGTGATGTATACGGATCTGAGCTGGATGGAGATGTTAGTAGACTGAAGCTGTGCAACAGTGTGCCGAGTAAAGTAGGCGATATAACGTAAAAATTCCTTTGGAACAAGCACTTCCCGTTGCAATTGTGAACAGAATAGAAAAAAGACTGACATGACACGAGTTGTGCTCGAGCAGGTCTCGCTGCACTTCTGCTGGTGTTTACGGCAGACGAGTTGAGCATACAAAATTCCGAACCAAGAAACAATATAAGGAATCAGTCTACGGTTCAGTTGCTACCAAGGCGGCATCAACTTCATGAATAGTTCCTATTATATGCACAAAATGGGAGTGACGATGTTTGATTACAGTGGCCTCGGTATGTTGCAGCAAACATTTGTTTCGAGTCGATAACAGAACATGAAACGACTTTGATGAGTCAATCATATGTTGCGTCATCAGGCAAGGCTTGGCGATCGATGATGTTGGTTCTTCTCGGATGCTTGCTGTCGTGTTAATTATAGAACATTGAGCAGGAGGAACATATGCTGTCGATAATTCAGCATCAGGGGACGACGTCTCAATCGTATCTGCTTCGTTGGTACTTGTTTTTCGAGGCCGTATTCCAATAACCTAAGAAATCCATTGTCTTATGCTCGTTGCGAGGTCGTACTCAGAACTTCCGGTTACTGATTACTGCAGCCAGCCAGTTCGGATGTCCCCTCTGTAGTCTCGGACATATATTGTGCACTCAAAGCTGAGCAGACGATTGAGAATTTCTTCCGTATTTGTGCTTCTTGTAGGATCATCCAATTCACCGAGCCGGAATGCCTAGAAGACACTATGCAGTTGACATCCAAACATTGCAGTAGATGACGTCAGACTATCCTTGGCATTTGGACTAGATAATTGAATCGTGGAATTAGACTCTCGGCCGTTCCTTTCTCCAACGTTAGGAGACGTTGTTTTTATCACCGGTTCTAATTCAACCGGAGCCCAGATTTTTCGTAATTGGGTCTCTTCAAAACTGTCACATCTGCCACAGTTTATTGGTGAATAAACTACAGAAAAGTTTTAGTGCGAGTCACTTTGGTAAAATCGACTACACTGAAAAAAAGCCGTTACCATAATTCCCCAATGCGAACTGTAACGAACGCGGGGAGTAAGCACCGAACACATAAAAAAACACTGTAGCGGTGTTAATCGGAATTGGTCACATAACTGTCGAGTTCACATAGATTTTGAAAAATGTTCCTGAACTGTTGTTGAAGATGGTATTCCGAAGAGAAATGAACTTACGTGCCACAGAGCTTTCAAGGCAGCGCGTTCTTTGGAATCCATCTGAAAAAGAAAAACTATCCCATAAAGTGATCGTGAAACCCGGAGAAGGCGCGTGATCCGCATGCCATTCACCGTAGTTAGGCCCATAAGCCATGAGTGTGCACGATAAAACACTGACATCAAATAAACATCGACGAACAAAAAAATACTCACATTCCGGCCGGAACTATTATTGAACCGGTATAATTGATGCGAATTGGGGATTTGGAGAGTAAAGGAACACCTGATTTGGGAAGGGGTCAGCAAGCAGGGCGCGACCGTAGTGAAAAGAGGAGGAGAAGATAATCACACAAAAGCCTGATGAAAACAAGAAACCGAACATCACATCTGAACAGAAGAAGAAGCAAACCGAAGAGGCCTTAAACACAAGGCACATGCTTATCTGTTGGGAAGCCAGCCTTATTGTGTCATGCAAAATCGAACACAAATCAATTTACTACGCAGAAGAAAGTGTAAACCTTCGCAAATGGAATGAGAACGGGCGTATGAAGCAAGTATGGTTCCTAAATAAAGAGACCGGATCCGAAAAAACCTACACAAGCCAAGTTGACACCATGGTACCAGCACAAGCGAACATAAGTTTCTCTGAATTAAGGACATCCTGAAAGAGGACGTTTTCGGGTTCGTGAATTGTTTTCCAATGAAAATGACTATTACGCAACTCCCTATGATGGACAATTGATCTAGTTCTACCCAGTGGATACCCTGATGCAGTCGTACGACTAACATCAAGCTTGGAGCCATTCAGAAAATATGCACTGATGTGTGCATGCTAGTTTAAGACTATGTATGTCCGCCACACATCTCGAGACAACGTCATCATACTGCCAAGTTGTCCCACAACAACCATCGCAATATACTGTTTTAATCATATCACGATGATTCATTAACCGTCGCCTACCCTCATGTAGTAGATACAGCGGATTATAAAGGGAAAACTGGGAAGCGTGATGCATTCAGACCGAACGGATTGTATACAGTGTTACATGAAACTGCCCCGACTGGCACAGTGACAGCAAGAGAGAGCGGGAATCTAGCTAGACGAAATAATAGGCAGACAAGCCTAACTAACATGTACCAACGGAAGTGAATCACACGGTTATGGAAACGATGCTAATATAAGCCGAGCTCATTAGACAGCACTATCTAGTAGGAACGTACCACGAAGGTACACAGAGGAGAACGTTAGTTGGTCTATTGCTTCACTGATCTCGGCTGAGAAGTCGACAATCTTTTTACATAATGATCTGGACGGTATCGGTATTCGCCAAATCACCCCCAACTCAACTTCGCAATCAGCTATTCGTATCGCCATTGTCAAGAGAGAATATTTACTATTTTCGGAAGAAATCCAATTATGAAAAGGCCGAGCTTCAGCTGGATTCGAACCGGCGACAGAAACAGCACGCACAGAAGCAACAAGTGCTCTACCAGGTGAGCTACGACGTCACGCCGAGTGATCAGAAATGTCACTTTTAAACTCTATTACCTATCTAACCCACTGCTTCATATGGAGTCCATCAGATTACAAGCCTCTGAAGACAAAAGGAGATATTGGGTAGATGGAGGTCACTAATTCATACACTGACAATCAATTCGAGAATCCAGGCAATCAAAAACGAAAAATCAGAAATACAGCACAAATGTTTCGGGACAACTCATGCGCCTCTGAAAATACGGCGAATGGACTAAAATCTCGGACTACTTACAAGTGATGAGTAGTACAAACATTATACATTGAATGGCAGGACTGCACCCTTGCCACAAACCTCACGTTTTGCGAGAGTGTCCAGTACAAGGAGGGTTACTGTATTCACATACCGTAGATTACAAGAACCACATAAGGTATGTGAACAATAACGTAGAACAGCAGGGAGATTTACGACAGTGTGCCTAACCATCAAAGAACATCATTCCTTGGGTCTCGGCCAGGGGCACGATAAACCTCAACGGAACTAAACCGGGGCATGAAACCATACTTCGTCGTTCGAACTATTTCGATCAAAGACCATCCGGTCATGACTCTCAGCATGCATAAACATCGTGCGTTTTGCAGAGCAAAGACCTGACATCACCAGCCTACCGAGAACATCTTGTGCCGCCAATGGGGCGTTGCGGATTGGGGAAATATTGTCACCTTGCCATTAAACCGATCAACATCGTTTAGTTCCACAGTTCTATGTTAAGATTCTATAACCCAGTCACAAGACATGTATTCAAATTAAGGCGAGCTGTTTCAATTGTCAACAAACATGCACAGGATTTCCACAAAATATAAGCTGTGCCAAACGTGTTTCGCAGATGAGCTGTGATCCTCTTCATCCTTCACGTCAGCAAAAGCAGCAAAACATCATAAGTGGTTCTCGCTGATGCTTAACTGTCACATATCCATGAAGGAGAAAGAAGAAAGGTAGTGGGGAGAAACTAATTACCGAGAAAATAACCATATTTGTATTCAAACAGTCAGCATCAAGATGCCTACCCGTTGTAAATAAACAATCAAGATGTAAGTGAAAGTAGGGCATCATCAACAAAGCAGCTTTCCTTACGGTTTTCACTGCCAGTCTTCATTAAGTGTACTCACTTCACAGACAACGACAACATTCAAGCAGTTGGGCTCGATTAGTCACCATCTTACATAACGTTTCCAACCACCGACTGTGAGTCACGAGGGCCCCGGCCGGGCTGACGAACCCGATCTACAGTGACCAACCCCTTCGCGAACGATTTCATGTCTATGGCATGTTATCATCTGTTCATCTCGCACCTTGCGCCAATCGGCGGCAGCGTCGGCAAAGAGTGTTTGGTGGGGGCAGACGACTAGCTGGCATCCTTAGTACACGACCTAACCATTTAATTCTATACAAGTGCGAGGATTGAACGACAGTCATTGAACTGAAAATCATTACCAAATACCGGCTTCCCAACTTCCTTGTTGTTTACTCGCTGGTACCACTCGGTACGAGTGATCGAACGCAGATATTGGCGGTCAGATACCTGAAGACGGTTCACGTTTTCTACCCTCAGCTGCCATGTTTCGTTGCCGTATAGTAATACAGCCCTCACTGTCGCCTTATATTCACTACCCTTAAACTTCAGAGAGACATCTTTGTCACCAGAGGTGTTGCAGATTAGCGAACATCGCGGTAGCCTGAGATATATGCGCTTCCATTTCATTCCCAGCACCGCCATCGCCGCTAATTCAGCTTCCCAGATACACAGACTGATCAACAACCTCCACGACTTCATTATCAAGTAATAAATCTACGTAATCACAGCAATCTTGCAGAAGCACCTTGCACTTTGATGCTGCAAAGCGCATTCGGAAGCATTTAGCAGAACGCGAAATAACCTCTAGCGTTGTTCGTGCTGCTTAGGAAGTGTCAAATCGCAACACCTCATCATCAGCATAATCAAGCTCAGTCAGTCTTCCACCAAGTAGGAGGTCCACATTGAGATCTTGTAAGTGTCGTGGACAATCCCCCATTGTTTTGTCTATGATGGAATTAAACAAAAATGGTGTAAGGGGACAGCCTTGACGTACGCCGCTACTGATGCAGAAACTATCAGACGGTATGGAAGTATGGGAATAAAGCGCTGACAGTCTGTTCACATACTTGATCGGTACATCCCTGCGTTTAAGTGACTCTAAAAGTGTTGATCGATCCAGCGAATCGAAAGCAGCTTTATAGTCGAGAAATACGACGATTGTTGGCCAGTGGTACACATGACGCTGCTCCAGAATTTGACGAGGAGTAAAATGTGATTTATACATCTCTGCCTCACACAAAGCGGACTAATAACCTACAGACAACGTGTGAAATCTATACTGACCACAAAGATAAACAATCCCAACTACACACTTCAATCAATCAGAACTAATAAAGTGTGCGAAAATAACGGGCTGCTATGACATAAATTGATCCGTTGGGTAAGGGCGATAAATACCCGCTGCCAGGTTAGAGTTTCTTTGATTACCGATACCGCTGATTGGAAACGTTAAGCGAACTAGTAGCTCGTCTATAACCATATGATTGTGAGCTTCTGAAATTATTCTTACTTTCTGTAGGAATCATTTCAGGGAATTATCCAGCCAGAAGGAATTACTGAAGCTACAGCAACATCTGAACATGCTGAAGATAGAATTTATAAGTGTGGTAGTACAAAGACACTCTGTGACAGTACAAGGATACAAAACCCGACCGTCAAAGAAGATCCCAAAACATGCGATAAATCATCATGTGTTGATCCGCAAGGCAAACAGCGAACACTGAAATTCGTGCAATCAAGCGGTAACGAAAAATTGAAGCTGAGCATTCAGTCACTAAATAAAACCTTTATGGGATAGTCCACGCCAGCCGACTTTATCGAACCGGCACCATCTACCGAGGTGGACATGTTGGCCAAGTGTTTTAGTGAGCTATGACTTAGATTTGGAGAGAGCATCGAGGCCAGGGCGGCACCGAACTGCGAGGCACGGCGACGCAACGAGCCAGAGGCATAGTCTTCGGTTGATATTTGTAAACGTAATAATACTGTGGCGCTGAGAAACGAAATAAAAAGTCAATTATAAACGTGGTACGCCAGGACAACCGGATACGATGCTTCAAATTAAGTTAACATGCGGTCAACAGCGCGTACAGTTCAAGTTTTCCCGTTTTCAAACTAATTTCTCCGTGGAGCAATTTTGAGTTCTCCACTAGTGAAGTTAAGTTCTACCGCTGTTGCGACTAGCACCCAGTTGGAATTTTTTCATTGGCCACCTTGTGGAAGGGATTGAGATTTAGCGCAATCTACTGAATTGTGATCACAGAATCCGAAGAGACGGTCAGATGAGTAACAAGACAGAGACTGAAACAGCATGAGTACTGATGAATTGTATGAGAAGTAAGTGCAAACTAAGGGGTCTCTCTGTGGGACAAGAGGCATGGGTGACGGTAGCTAACAGTCGCTATGTCAATTTACTCGTCAGTGTTGCCAGTATTGAGCCTGGATGCCTTGATTACACGGTAGTTAACCAGCCAAATGTAATGATATGTGACAACGTGCCATGTCATTCATGAAAAGAAGCAATATTCTTGGAAAGTGATTACATGAATCAAAAATTGTTTCGATTCGACTCATGCTCATTCACTCAAAAAATTTGAAGTATTGTAAAGGTTAAGTCAAACAAGTTATACGAAATGAGTGCTGAATGGTAATCTTACTGATAGCTTTACTCAAGCAAGAATGGTGGATGCGATTTCTGGAACACAACCGTCCTAGTTAAAACTCTGGTCTTCAAACGAAGTTTCAAGAGAGCGGCTAAGTATGTATGTTATGGTTTTAGAAGATTTTTAAACTTTTTCCCGTTGCACTTCGCACAGATTGACGAAGCTCGAGTAATTCATAATGTTTGGGTTGCATGTGTGTAGTTCTCTGGAGAAGAGACACGTCAACAAACGTAACTAACAGTTGCGATAACATGGTCATTCGATTTTACCCTTAGAAATAGTTCGATGCTTCCAGGTTATCGACTATTCCGCTTCAAGCAACCACTGGTGAATAGCTTTTGTCTTAATCAGTTAAGTGTAGGTAAAACGTCTCAGAAAGATATCAACAACTGAGAGTCTAGGCAGTACCTCTCGAATCGTCTAATATAAACTGCACATTGCGTTGACTACCCACCGGTGCAAGCTATGGTGAAAATCGACCAACAGGTGTAGACAGTCGTTAACACGTCCAGCGTTCAGGCGTGACCTGCACAAACATGACCGCAGCGGGCGAGTCGGTTGACTTCCTGCTGACCTCTGGGGTGTTAACAATCTAAGGCCAAGGTTAGTTACAGCTGCTCATCGTTGGGGCACACCCATTCGGCCACAGTGAGCGATCCATCTACTCGGCGATTGGCTGACGTTGTGTGTTTGAACCTCCTACCTTGTTACTCGTCTGATCATCCTTTCGGATTTGGTGATCACAGTTCAGGAGATCGTACTAAATCCCAATCTCTTCCACAAGGTGACCAATGGCAAAATTCCAATTGGGTGCTAGTTGCAACGGCGGTTGGAACTTAACCTCACTAGTGGAGAACTCAAAACTGCATCATAGAGAAATCAGTTTGAAAACGGGATAGCTTAAACCGTAAATGGTATAGTGAGGCAACCCAAATCGAACAATGCATGCGTTGCTGGGAAGCTAAATTTGTTTCAGTATAACAGTGTGAAGCTCTAGGAAACAGACATCAGGGAACAGCTAAAATTTGTACCAAACAGTAGGACATTTGAAATATATTCATACCAGGAGGAAAATGAAATACGAAAGGCTACGTAAACGATGGAACAAACACATCTAACAGTTGGCGAGTGGGAAGTATGGACACTGCCGTTGGTCTCATAAGCAAACAGCTGATGATTACCACGTGAAACGTAACCACTTATTAGTCTGAACACTGTTTGCTGACATAAAGTTGGATGTGGGCAAGTGATGACTTGAGAAAGAGAAATGATGACGGTTACTGATAAGTCATAAATTGTAGACCTCGCTTGTCTCGCGAACGGAAGTAAATGTGGATAACAGTTTCCGATTGAAGAATTTACAGAGGATGGCCACTGATGAATCAGCGACGCAAAGGATGTTTATTCTAAACGATCTCCTGGTGATATAAAGATGCAAAACAGTGATGACCATAAAAAAGCCATTTTACGTCCACTCCGAAATCGGCTGCATGTTCACAGGAGGCAATAAACTTGATATGAATTTCAACAGCTATATTCTTAAAGTTTGCTAGTGTTGGGTTGTTCTCCAAGCTGAACGTTCAGCTCGTAACATGGAAGCCAATTTACTTAATTTCAAACTTGTACCCGAATGAACTTACGCACGTGAATAGCGTCCCCGGCGATCGTCTAAAATTGAGTTAATAGTTGCGATTCCTTCCAAGTTGTAGCTGAGAATGTAGCGATGTATGTCAGTTCTGGAATTAAATCAGAGGTGGAGAAAGTTGTAGATATGACTTATCAGTTGTTATTCGACTCCTAAAGACAATTATCTTATGGCTATCTGCAATACTTAATCAATAACTATTGCGATGGAAATTGGCCCACATGAAGAGGGCCACATAGTACTACACCAAACACAGTCAAAACATTGGAACTAGAGTACTGACGTGCGCCTAACGAAATGTGAAGTTTTGAATGTTTCTATTCAGATATGAATCCAAACTAGCCAGAGCGAAGTTAATATGATTAAGCTAGATTACATACACATCCCGACTAAGGTTCATGTGCTTAGAATCATCAGCTTTTAGGGATGTAAAACAGGTTATTGAAGGAAAGACGAGGTTAAGTAAAAACCCAACACAATCATGGAACACAGTCTGTTGATTCATGCTGCCTGTTCATAGTCAACGGTTGACTTTGTTCAGGTTAGGGCTTGAGCCAGAATCCACACATCTTAATGACTGAATGGAATATGAAATTAACTAAGGTTGGCCTAGTAAACGGATTTAATCCGTGATCCCTGACGCATTGAATCAAGGTTTTCACTTGCTCTTTAGATGGCAAACAAAATAAACGTACCTGTGAATGGTTTTCAACACGTAGTGCAAATTGTTCATTTGAAAGAGAAGTTGAACCAGCTCATCTGTATATGACTCGGATTTATGATCAAGGTTTTCGATCAGTGCTCGAATTGACCCAACTAGAGCGGAGAGAAAAGCGAGAGTTGCAACTAGTTGACCAGGTTAAAAAAAATTGTACAAATAGTTTTCTTACCCACGACTTTAAAAAAAAACACAGCATGAAGTTTGCGTTCTGCTCGTATTGTTTTCATAGGGGCAAGTCATGCACGCGTATGATGCGATACAAACACAGTGAGCGGGATTGGTAAGGGAAGTATGAACGACAATGGCATTGTATCACACTAGATTAGTTTTCAAGCCGTAACACTATTTTTTGCAAATTACTCAGGTAGGCGAAAGGGGTAAATTACACTTAATCTAAGGACGAATGACAACATGAGCAACTAATTTCTAATTTGGGTCTACAACGATGAACAAATGTTTACGTTCATACAAGTCAGGAGCCATATGTCACTGCCCCAGTAACAGACGGTTAACCACTCATAACTTCTCTCATACACTTATGCATATAGCTGACATGATAAAAGCGACATAAAGTGGTAAATGCGCCTCAACAAATGAGGAAACAACGGATTATGTAGGGAGAAGGGGGAGAAGTATGTGAAGAGAAAAAACATTAAGTGGGTGCATACAGAAATCTGCAACACGAGCGTCACTGATTTCCAGTCTCCATCATATCAGACAGTGCCCTCAGCCAACGGCGTTCGTTGTCCTTCACATCCCAGTCAGAAACGTCTCACTGAAGCAGGCTTCAATGCTACTGTCATGCTCCGAACTCGTCATAAGCTTGCCTCCGAGCTGTTGACTCCTGCGTAATCAACCATTCGTGAAAAGGCATGACATGATAAACGGTGAATTGGCATGCGTAAGATATGTTCTAAACCAATTTAGCCCGAGCGAAAACAGTCGTGCACAATGATTGACATAGTCTACTAGTCCCGAAGACAAATCGTTGAACTATATAATTGCTGACGTTGTTCTCAATAGCATGCCACTAATTTTTCGGACAGTTTGACGGTCGAAGACAGATAACATTGTGAACACGTCACCGCCCCCGCCCATCAACCAACAGTCGGCAATGCTCACCTTTAGCCTTACAGACACAAGGTTTCGCTCAAAAAAGCACATTCTAGCGTGCAGTGACTAATGTGGGATCGAGCTTCTTTAGGCATCAGTACGGTAGTTCGATGTAGAATCTTAAAACGACCGTCTAAATATTGGTCATGAATACCGTGGGCACGAACTTACTGACGGTCGTTGGATCAATAGCCTATCACGGCTGCATACCATACAGAGTAAAAAACTAAAATGACATATTACTGTGGTAATCTGAGCAGCTGAACCGCAATAGTAGACAGCTGCAATACTGAAACCTTCGAAATAGGCGATGGGGCGAAGAACTTCAAGCGACTTCGACATCGAGGACACAAAACGCAAAAAAGCAAACGAAGAGTCACTGCTGGATCACGGTCGAAAGCCACAGCGGTTAATTATAGTGAACATCAACAGTGAACAGAGTACTAGTTGTAAATGAAATGACTGCTATATACAGGAACGTTGACGGCTGCTTGGTACTCTAATCGACTTCTTTCCACATTCACGACAGTTCAGTATCCTCAACCCAAGCGCCCGGGGATGGTAATCATGCGTTAAAAACAGGTTTCTTTGTGTTCTCGATAGGTTCCGTCTGTTTATTCAAGCGGGGTTGAAAACACCAATTAGATTTTCGTGAACCACCTTGCATGTTAGTAAGCGTGAAAGTTGTAAGGCCGCTGTGGTCCACTGTTAACTTCCTGTTTCAAACACATAGATGACATGTTACCTGAAATCTTTATTCAACGTGAGATGGGTTTACAAACGAATACAAGAAATAACACATTCAGCTCAATGCAGACATTGGCACTTAGTGTGTCACCTAAATGATAGTCTAAGCAACTGCAAACGGAATTGCCACATGCTAAAGCTTAACATATCTTGACATAATGACAATGACTGCGAACAAAGTAGTGCAATCGAAACGGTCACCTAAACCTGAAAGATGAGCAGCAACTACAATGCACATATGTTTGTCATGTTCCCTTGACTAGGGTGCACAGATAATGTCAGGTTGAAATTGGACTAGAGAGTTGCTGTCAAGTTGCTAGCGGATAAATGGGGAAGTTAGATCACTGAAATATTGCAGTTTTCAAGATCCACAGTGACATATACTACATGACTGTGACGCTGAGGTTGTGTGCTCACACCAAGTAGCCACCGTGAAAAGTGGTTAAAAATCACTGAGATTAGTTAGAGTCCCCTCTCCGTAACTTACCGGCGTGTATTAGAAAAGGTCCTTTTCAGGTAGCGCATTTAGATCAAGTCAATCTCGACCTGTCCGGTGCATATCTGCAGGTCGAAGTAGCATCACCATCTCGTGAACTGTTGACGATCAACACATACTACGGTCTGCACCAGTAGAACAAACTACTATTCCATGTGAAGACCACATCAGCCGTTTTTCAGCAGATAATGGATGCCATGCTGTCCACCATGCCTGGTACGACTGTGTATCTGGACGTCATTATTTCCGGGTGCACGCGTGATGACCTTCGAGAACGAATCGCGGCCGTTCTCTAACGCATTCCGGGTTTTTGGCTTCAAACAAACAAGTGCCAGTTCTTCATCAAACACTTCAGCTTTGTCTTCAATGCTACCGGCCGCCGTCTAGATCATGAGAACGTTCGTTTCATCCAACAGATGCCACGTCCGAAGGATGTTTCACCACTTCGCTCTCTCCTGCGTCTCGTCAGCCACTACGGCTCCTTTTTGCCATCTTTGCACGACGTCCGAGCGCCACTTAACTACTTTCTCAGGAAGGATGCACAATGGCATTGCCTTCCGCAGTGTACAAGAACTTTCGAAAAGCTCAAGTCTATGTGGGGACCCCACCTTATACTAACTCACTTTGATCTCAGTCTCCCTACCGTCGTGGCAGCAGGTGCTCACAACCTTGGTGTTGATGCTGTGATCTCCTACGTCCTTGTCGACGGATCCGAAGAGGGCCGTTATGCATGCTGCACGAACTCTTACAGATGCGGAGAAGAAATACGGTCAATTCGGGAAGGAATCCTTGACGCTCATCTTTGCCATGAAGAAGTTTCACCAGATAATCTATGATCGCCATTTCATTCTTTTGACGAATCACAAGCCACTTCCTCCATCTTCGGCTCACAGAAGGGTATTCCCGTGTACTCCGCCAGCCGGCTGCAGCCCTGGGCCACCATCTTCGTCAAATATGACTTCGACATTTGTTACTATGGAATTGAGGATTTTGGTCAAGCTGATTCCCTTTCTCGCTTCATCAGAAAGCAGCGTCCCACTGAGGAAGACATCATTATCGCCGTTGTATCCATCAAGGACGGTGTTCACCAAACGTTTTTCAATGCCATGTGCGCAACTCCAATTACAACAGCTGATGTCAGACCCGCCTCAAAAGCTGACCGCGTGCTACAACAAGCAATCGTTTAAGTCCGAAATCGATAGCCATCAATTCCACCATCCGGTGAACCCCACCAATTCTACCTACGACGCGAATCCCTCTCAGTTGTCAATTCTTGCCTGATGTTTACCGACCAGGCCGTCATTTCCATTGTGCAATGTCAAAATGTCCTTCGGGAATTCCATTCGGAATACCCTGAAGCTGGACGCATGAAAACGATTGTCAGGAGCTACGTCTACTGGTCTGGGATCGACAGCAGGAGTAAAAATCTGGTTAGACAATGCATCTGTTGTCGCTAAGCTGCCAAGAACCCGCCGCGCGTCGAGTGTCAGCCATATAAGCAAACCAAACTTCCTTGGTCTCGCCTCCACGTGGATTTTGCTGGACCCATGGAAGGTATGGTGTACCTAATCCTGGTGGGTGCACACTATAAATGGTCACAGATTGTCCCGTTGACCCACGCCACAATCTCAGCCACCATTGTCAATCTACATCGGATTTTCAGCCAATATGGCCTCCCGGGGACGCCTGTCTTAAACAACAGATCGCAGTTGACTTCGATCCAGTTCAAGGAGTTCTGCGTCCAGAAAACACTCGACATCTGCACTCACCGCCATACCACCCACAATCTGATGGCCAAGCCGAGCGTTCCGTGGACACATCCAAAAAGGCACTGTTGAAGTCTCGCTGGGAGGGATTAACTGCAAAAGTGTTGTAAAGGTTTCAGATTACTCAAAGAACCACAGTGAATCCAGCGATTCCCAGTGGATTTCCGTCTGAAGAAGCTCTCATGAACCGCAAACTGAGGACAAAACTCGAGGCATTGATCCAAGTGGAAAAACCCCTAGGAGATACGCAGCAACTTTACTAATATGGATTTGCCACCGGCAATCTGGCCTATGCAAGAGACTATCCCCCAGATCACTCTCACTGGATAGTGACAAAAGTCACGCACTGGAACAGCAGAGTCTTTTACGATGTCATCATCAGAAGAGAAATCTGACTGCGCCACCTGAACCAGCTCCGCCCACGCCATTCCGTTAATAGAGAATAAGTTGGAAATCGAACACAGCTGGACCTACTTCTCGACATCATCCAGATCTAGCGGTGAACAACACAAGTTCCCGCAACAGTTACCTCGACAACGTCAACCCAAAGACTGAGTAGCGAGCTGACAGCCTTGCAACCAAGGCGATGGACAGATTGCAAACGCCAACTTGCCCAATGCGGCTCGACTCCCGTCAACGGCGGTGCCAACAATGCTCAACAGCGGAGAAGTTGGAGAAAGACATTTCCCCCCAAATTCACCCTAATTGCCAAGAAAAATGGATTTTTCAATTATGGGAATTTGAATGTCCACGACTATCCTCAGAATTCGAGCTTTTCACTCGCCTCTGATCGGTCCGTTGAGTGGCTTAGCCCAAGGTCACTGAAAACCGATAAATACAGGTGCTGTGTACCATTATTTTATCTTCCAGCTGAGCAACAAATGAAGTGGGAGGGGGGTTCCGATACTTGCGCTCTGATTTCCGTGCCATATTGCGATATCGTCGCGTTTAGTTCGTGATCGAGATACTGTTTGTGGTCTTTGCGTTTGTTCTTAACTTTTTCTCTCAGGAGTTCGTAACAACATGCTAGCTGGATGATGAAACTTAAAACAGATCAAAAGTCCAGTGCTTTGTTTTGTATTTTTAATATATATATATATGTTTGATAACGGATCCAACTGTGGATTTGAAACATCACAATAAATCGTTTACTATTCAGCGTGTGCTCTTTTTAAATATTATATATATATATATATTTCTTTCAAAACACAAAACATATCATTGGACTGTTGAACTGTTTTAAGTTAAGCGATACAGCTAGCATGTTGTTACGAACTTCTGAAAGGGGGTCAAGAACGAACGCAAAGACCACAAACAGTATCTCGATCACGAACTAAACGCAACGATACCGCACCCATATAAGGCCTCTACTGTGTGCTATCGATCATGAGGCATATGGCAGAATGTGGAACAGCTGTAAACACCGAATTACTGTGCTGAGGCTCAGAAAGACTCAAACAAAAGTGAGCGAAAGTAGATGACACGTTGTGAGCTAAGTGACTACATTCAGGCAAACGAGGGAGCAACACCAGTGTCGATCGGTTGCTATGATTCAGCAGGAAATTTTAATTCAAAATGTACAAATGAATGGATAAAAGATCATTCGAAACGAAACAGTTGAAAACCGGACTTTTCCGGTAGTATGAGCACAACGACATTAGGGTCACACGTCTGTCAGTTCACAACTCATCAGCAATTCGACATATTTGTGGCCAGTCGACGATGAAGTAACAAACTGCTAATTTGGGGGGTAACATACAACTCAAGAACCGGTAAGTACAAACTGATCTGAACTCACTGAGAAAGCGGCCAACAAGCGGACCAAGTTGCGAGTAGTTTTGAACATTAGTGTACAAGAAATGGATGACATTCGAGTTTCCTTGTGGGCCTATTTCGTTTGCATGAAATGCAACGGATAAAACATCGGCAAATTCTAATAGATTTTCGAAGAACATAAAGGCCTGAAATACGAAGAAAGAGGATGTTCCGATTAGAGAGTGACGGAACTAGATGCACACGACACAAATTTAAAAAAGATAGGTAACACCAAAAAGGCGGGAAACAAAATGAAATAGAGATAATCCAGAAAGCTGACTGGTGTACAGCGCAATTTAAAAACAGCCGAAACAAAGCGCACACTTTAGTTTTACAGGGAAAACTGTAAACCCAGTTAACGTGAATCTAAGGTGATGGTTGGAAACACAATTATGAAGTTTTGCAATGAATTTGACTTCAGTCAATTGAAGTTCTAAAGTATAACGTGAACAACTACTTCCACCACCAAGCAACCTAAAAACGGCAAAAACAGATAGATGAAGATGACATCAAAGAGGGATGATGTTGGTGGTAGTGCTAACTAGTCTGGTTTTTCCATGTGTTCTATATGTCCACTAGATCTAACAGTCTCTGAACAGATATTTTGCTGAAATATCCCAGGATGCAATTTTTAGCTCTACAAGTAATGTCAGATAGCGGCGAGTTTTTAAATGCATTTGTCTACATATTCCTCCTTCATCGTAATGAGTGTAACTACGACTTTTGAACAAGACTGATAGGTGTGATCATATCATGGCACTATACTATCTCTTTCTGCTAAGCGAACGGGGCAAAAATCCAGAATGATCGGCTATGAAACACACACTGATGTAAGAAATCTATATCCGCTCCCCCTCCACATCCTCAAAAGTCAGCATATACAAAATAAAACACATTATTTTCTCGTACACGTACCACAGAGCAATCACAACGTTCGATTAACTGAACAGATAAGTGGTGTCAAACTTCACGTGAGTTGCCTCATGTGATGTCAACAAAGATACGTGTGCACATCGGAAAATTCTCGTCGAATCGGAACAAAAGAAATGCATCCTCGCATTATCAAACAATAAGTTATGTACAGTTCGAAGTAAAAGGCGGACACCGAGTGGTGACATTTGTTGCAGCTGTTCAAATCCATATCAGAATCTGCTACCAAAGAAAGCGATAATGCAAAGCCTTAGTAAGACTAAGGCTTGACTCGTCATATTTTTATCGCTTACTAGTAATTTCAGCGTAGACTTCGCTTTAATGTCGAACATGGTTATGGGTCTTCGTCATCTAAGCAGGGTGGTCAATCCTAAGCCCACCCGCTGACAATTATCACCATCCAGTAAATAACTTTGTAGTCCAGATTCAAATAGTGCGACAAAATTAGCGAATTGAGTGTTTTTGGTTTTAAAATTAGACTCTTTCAGAATGATCCCTCTTCCCTCATCTGTCAACTAGTGGCTAAGAAAGTGATGGATCGGTTCAGCTGTGGATTAAGTGTGCTGCATATTCACTTGAAATGAGAGTTCAATTTTAACCGGTTCTTAGGGTGACCGCGGTTGGCCGTACTGTTGATGATTCTTGTAGCCTCGTCGTTACTACTTCACGAAACACATCTGTATTTGACACTGAAAGACAATTGTTTTCTAACAGCATGAAATTAGTAACGTTTATTACATAACGTTTCACTATGCACATACAAGTAACTCGTTGCATTCGAATAAGACAATGTTTACTGTACAGGACAAGATTTGTTTTACTGCTTACGGATCAGAATAAGTCAGAGTTTTGTATATATTTGTCAAAACAGTTTACAGTCATTCTACTATTATTTGTCTCTTTTAATAGTGGAGAACGTTTAGTATGTGAAAGTTTATAACCGACAGGGTCACTCCGAAGAGTTCCACTGGTTGACAGCTTTGAGCGCCAACGAAGGGAGTTTCAGTGAATGGCAGATATGGTGCAATCATATGAAATAAAGGCTTCAGCTGTAGGTGAGCATGGAAGCTGTTCATAACATGGTGTGTGCACACTTGAAAGTATGTTCACATGATAATATTGATGATGAACACCGTAACTAATGTGAAAACTTGTGGTTAAACACTTAAAAATTAGATTTGTGTGGAAGATGACAAACGATTCAGCGAGACGTGTGATGGCAGCAGAGTGACAATGAGTCTACTCGGCAATCCAGATCAAGAAGGTCTGAATTAATAGCGACACAAGGATGAGCGATTCTGTACTCTGCGACCTCACCAGTTGTCTAGAAATGACGGTCATCTGTTATAAGAGTAACAAATGCAACAGACTAGTCAGTATGGTTTGGGGCCACATGAGGCTTGTGAACGAGAATGACATTCATACCCGCAGCTCCCCAATGACTGCACAATCTTTTCATCAGGTCGTTAATCACGCAACCGTGCAGAACACAATGTACAGGATAAATGACCTAAAATGATCGAAAGTTATTAGCGAGGCTTTCTGGTTGACCGCAGTTGCCAAGATATTAAGCTGATTAGCCATCTCATTCATCTCGTGAACAACAGACTTCAGAAAGTGATATCGAAGTAGAATGGCCCTCAATAAAGATCACTGGAAAGAAGCGCTCACAAAAAACAGACAATGATTAGATTAGATTGGAAACTCCCCGAAAAACACTGTAGTCCAGCATAGGTTCTTCATCCACGTCCGCTGGGCTATTTCGTTGTTGGTTACTATCAAACTCTGAACGCGTGCCGAGAAGCCGACGCCTCCCGTAACAGAAACAAACAAATCCATTTACTCCTTGGCTCTAAGTAAAATATAATTTATATCAAGAGATCCAGCATGACGATTTATGAGGTCGTCACAAGAGTCAGTAATGACAACAAATCGAATTTCTGATTGCAAGCGATTGATTGGCGTACTCGAAACATGCACGACGAACATAATCATCATCATCATCATCATCATAGAGAGCAATATGTAAAAGTGGTTCTCACTTATGTTTAACTGCCGTGGAACTATAAAGAAGGAAGCAAACCCTGTACAGGGAGAAAGAAGAGGAAGGGAATGGACCTCTAACTACTAAAAAATAACTACGTCTACATTCAGACGTTCAGCATTAAAGTGTCTACACCTTGTAAGCAAACAACCGGGTTATAAATAAACAAAAGCATCGATAAACAATACCTCTAACGGCAACCTACGTTTGTGGTCAATTCATGAACAGTTCCATCAGGGGGCACCACTGCCCGATTCATGATGAGGTGTTCTGGCAAGCGACCCAAAAAGTCGACGTACTTCTGTAGCGTTGAAGACACTTCGTTGAGCAGTTTATAAACGAGGCTATTAAAGCCGAACAATATATGATCAACTCCCTGAAAACAGAAGCAAAGTCAAAGACGCAGTGTAAACCGGAGCAAAATTGCAGTGGATGAGCATGGTTATATCTGTTTTCTGCACAGATGGACTTCAATAGATATCATAAACTCAAACGTATTTATTAAGGACTTCAAAATTGCATAAGCCATTTCAATGAACATCACAGGTAACAGATTCAGCTGAAAAGTACTGAAATCCGGGGAAGAAGTCAATTTTGCCTCGCAATGTGAACCAGTGTAAAGTTCTATGTATTCCCCATTAAAATTGTCTTGGTTACCACCTTGACGACAACAAACAAACTAATTTATTATATGAATGAGACTTAGGAATTCTACGGACATATTGTAAGTCTGTCCGCAAATTGGGGAGCCCCGGCTGAAGAGAGAACGATCGCACTGATTTTGAGGAACCTGTCTACCTGAAATATACTCTCGTAAGATAAGCTACAGGTTTGCTGCCTTTCTCTTGAAAAATACATGATAACTATGAGAAGAGACCAAGGACTCAACAGAATCTTCTATCCAAGAAGCTAGTGAAATTAGATCTATTTACAGTGCACATCCGCGAGAAAAAACTCAACTCACATTCACAAACTCCTACAAACATCCGGCTACCTATTAACAGATTGCCTCTATCAAGCGTAGCCTAATGTTTAAGGAGATATTCCATAAAGTTGAAACACTAAACAAATAGGTCAGTATGTAAGCAAAACTTCATTACAGCCAGGATGATTCCCCACAAAAATACTCGCCAGTCATTGGTCCAAAATCAGAACATCACTACCGCAGGGAATCAGTACTTGCATCAGAAGTAACTTGCACTGCAAGATTCCTAAACATATTCGTAACCTATTGCCACAGATTACCAAATGTGCACAACATGTTGCTTCAGAATACGATGCTGACATGCTCGCACGTTAACAGCTCAATCCACACCTCGATGTGCTCATGCCTATTTTTTTGTCTGCGATGATAAAACGTTCAACGTGCAACTTACATTTCTCGATCAACTCGAAAACAGGGATGCAAAAATACACAACTTTATCATTCTAGTATAAATCATTGAATATGGTAGACACGATAATGAAAATAAAAAATGATAGGTTCTAAATTTGGGAAAAGGAAATAAATACGAAAAACAATCCGAACAGAAATACCGTCAACGATCACTTTGCATAGCTTAGAATCAGTGATGTAATACAGTGGTGGATTAGCAGGCAAGAGGTGCGAGTATTCCAACAGTCGGCGGAATACCTCGCCGCGGGGAAAGTATGTCCAAAAACCCAAAGCGAGCGGATCGGGGACAGCTTGGGCGACCGGATGAGTCATCGGTCGACCGGATCGGACCAACGGGCGAGATATGGCAGGCAAAATACGATGAATTACCAAATCGGAGGCGCGATTATTCGAACACTCAGAGGAATATCTCGAAACGGTCGTGGAATACGATCAAAACCCACTGTGGATAAATGGGGGACAACACGAGCGACCGGACGAGCCATCGCTCAACGAAATCGCACCAACGAATGAAGAATGGCAAGCAGAAAACCCCCCGACAGTAAGCGCCGACCACACATACAAACCGGGCAGAAGTACACACGACGTGTGAGCGGAAACCTGGGGGTGTTGTAGACTGGAATTCTGACTCATAAACGCAAGCGCGTGCGTAGCATGGTAACTAGTGTGTTGGACAATAAAGATTGTGTTTCAATGAACGCCTTTGGGCTACAATACGATCTATGTTCAAAACAATCTCAGTTCGAAGTGGCGATGTAATGCACTGAACATCAATACAGCTCAAAACAACTTGGGTCTATGAGCACAGGAGGTAATGGATAACAGGCGTACAAGCAAATCCTAGTAGCTTAATAAAAGCCGGTTCCACATCTACGTGCACGCAAACTTGACGTTACAACGTGTTTCCCTGTTTAACATATATCGGCAGTTGAAAAAAAAAGTAAACTAGAGCGACCTTTCTCTCTTCTAACAAGGAGTCCCAGCTGTAAATGAACGATGTTCTCAAAAACTGAGTTGAGTGTGTTTTTTGAGGAGCAAGAGGTGAACCACAGAAATAATTAATTACAGAGATAATGATGAAAGTGTTCAGAAGCAATGAATAAATAAGGAAACTCCAAATTTAACAATCTTCGCATCTAGATATTATCACTGGAACACAAAAATTCCCTGTCCGACAGACAGAGAGGAAACAGTGACACACTTGCAGCACTTCTATCAATTCGGACCCAACGAGGGACAACTTCTTTAAAACCAATAACAGCGACAGAATCATGTGATACTCTGCGCGCTTCTCCGCCGATTGCATCAACCGAATGAGACCCTAGAAAACGGGACAAAAAATGAACATGAAGGTCAGTGGAGAAGTGTTTGGAACATACATAATTTCCACTCGAATAGATTATTGTAAAAGCACAGTCACTGTTTTGATTTCGTGGGAGGGCCACTCAACATGGAGACAGAAGAGTAAAGTCAGAACGGAATTCAGTTGTGGGAAAGGGGCTATTCCACTCCCTGAGTCATTGGACATAAACGAGAACGAGCTAGCTGAATGTTGGGTGCTGTTGAAAGCTAAATGGTACGATTGCTTTAGCTCGACTGAGTTGAGGAACCAGGCGAAGTCATGTTAACTGGCTATGTTCCGGAACGCGTTCAGAAACGTAGTTCGGTAAGTGCATAAAACGTTACATTGCGATCCCTAGGGAGGACCAAACAGACTTGAAGACTTGGCTGAAAAAGTCGGACAGTTTTGTCCAAGACAACTAAACGAGACAAAACAGCCTCCTCTTTCTATCAAAAGTAGCTTACCTAAAACACACGCCGATACCTGTACCGCGGGGCTTAAATTGATGGCGCAGTCACACAGTTTCTATAATTGGAAGCGTGGATCATCCATTCGGGGCAAGACATCGGTGCAGATCCAGAACGAACAGCTCACTCGACAATTTCTTCGACAACGAAACCCCATCATTACAACACACTATTTGGACACACAGGATTTCCATGGGAATGACTTCACTCGGAAGCGATCGGAGAATAGGATAAATGTTACACCGTTGGAAACAAGATAATGATGGATTTCCAACAAAACGATTGCAGTTTTTGTGGCATCAAACATGCATACCGGAATGAAGCTTGCCTAATATTGCAGCTTAAACAAAGCTGGTGGTCACAAGGAGATGGTCAGCTGAAGAAACTTTTCTGCACTCAACAACTTGGAACGTAGTGAAATGCTAAAAAAACCGTCTGAATCACCTTGATGGTCAACGATTAGACGGCGGGATTTTAGGCTGATTCAGATGTTAAATTGTCTGTTGTTACTTTGAAATATAATACAGGTATATCAACCACCACCACAAGATCAACTGACCTGACCCGCGAAATATCACTTTATTCCACGCACTTTTTCAACAACAGCGTTGAAATGCACAAAATACCATGCATAAATTAAAATCCTGTTGAAATAGAGTAGTTCAAGTCGATAAAAACTATTCTGATTGAATAAAATCTATTATTCTCGCTTACAAAGTCAACAACTCCGTGCAATGCAGCTGGTCGCTCAAGTCAACTGCAGAGTTTGAGAGTGAGTTGATGTACCTAGATAAAAGGCGTGGGAGCACTCACGTGGCCATCGTTAAGCAGCTCGTTCGCCGAAACCTTGAAAATTGTGTCCATGGAAATATGCGCCTCTCCAGGGCTAGAAGTCAGTTGCAACCGATCAAGCCATCTTCGTTCGTTCTACCAACAACACACAAATGTAAGTAAACAGATGAAAATAAAACAGATGTCACACAATAATGGAGAATTTATGTCTAACTTGCTTCGCACAGCTCTTGCCAAGAGTCTGAACTAATTTTGCAAACATGTTGGCATTCGTGAAGAGCACAACGTTTGACTCGTAGTTACGGACACTTTACAAAGCCATGCTTAGCAGAACTTTTCAGCCAACGTTGTGTGCACAAAGTGATGCTTGGTGTGGACGTGAGCTTCTTTAGTCATTGTCTGTTTCTATTTATCTTATGTATATAATCACACATTTCATGTATCCAACTGATAAGAACAAACGAAATGTTAACACATCGCAACATGTGTTCTTTCTGCTATCGTGAAGTTTTGACCACAGAGATGAATCCAGTCATAACATGTACATTTGCGAAAGGGCATCAGTGCAACACTTATAGGAAATAATACACGATTAGCTGGTATTGAGACCAAACTAAAATAAAGATGTCAAACAGTTTTAGAAGACAGAATACTGACCTGTAATCTGTAACAACTTGTGCTCAAATACTCAACAACAATGTTATAACCAACTCCAGAGCATTCAATACTAGTAAGCGTTCAACAACCGCCACGCATTAAATCACCTTTAGTAAACTACATGAGATAGACAAAGCGGACTGCGAATAGCATGTGTACTTAGCATCCTGCTCGCCATGCGTCGGACAAGATATATATATATATATATATATATATATATAACCTTGGAGGCTGTGTGAAATCGCTTTTGTACCCGCGGAATATCTGGTTCACATAAACAACTTCAGAAAAGCCTTCATCCCATTAGGATTAGCCTAACTCCCGCAAACAAACGGCCGAGCTACAGGTGAGAAGACGGTATCCCTTCGTATTTCACTGCTAGTGTCCATACGATAAAACCGAACCTATTAAACAACGGCAACACATGCTAGTGAACCTAACTAGCCGCAAATCTCTCTAATGTCACCGAAGAATGCGTACGAGACTTACAGTGGTTAACCTGCTGGCAACCGTCTTTATTGGCCTAAAACGACTAATCATTTTTATAAATTGCATTTTGCGTCGATCGGCAAGGGGCATCAACCAAGTGAGTAACGTATCAGACAGTTACTTAACATCCCTAATATATGACTCGAGCGTCTTTAAGCAGCAACAGATAGATCTTTCTACTAATTAGCCCTTCAAACCCAATATTGGCCTACCAGATGACGTTAAATATGTGTCAGGTGTTTCGAGTTTTGATGATACAGCTTGTTCAGAATACGAACCGACCAACAACCCTTCAAGAGCAGCAGCTACAGTACTCTGAGGCCGGAAAACGTCTCCAAAAGCACTTAGTTGAACGTAAAAAATAGACCAGTCATCTGTGCACCGTGAGACTGACCGAACGACAACACCACTTCGTCATCACAGATGTGACGAATTAGCCATTCGCAAGATCAGAAGTATGCTCAGTAGTCTTAAAATACCATAAACACCTATCAATCACCACGTCTACGGTAAAAGTAGACAAACGCAGGGGAAATAAACAACTTCGACAAACTACGCGTGGGAAGCGGAGTCCGTTAAACAGCTCTCCAAAGAACCAAGTATTAGCTGAAGCTAAAGGATTACAAAGTTGTTCCGCACAACCCGCATTTAAGCGACGCTAAATGTGCAGATCGGTTCGCTGGATCGAATCCTCTTTCGGAAGCTCTGTTTCGAAATTTTGCGAAGAGTGAAAATATGATCTAGGCATCCCTACTATAGAAAAAAAACTTGTTTACGCTACCTCAATGTCAGGCTGTAGTAAGTCGGCAGAATATGATGAAATCTAACTCCCGGTGAATGTCTAACAAACTCTTGACACACCTCGTGAACATAGAAACTATTACTGATTGAGTTCAGTTAGGAGGATTTGTGTTCAATTGTGTTCTTCGAACGAACCAAAAATATAGCAAAACAGTAGGTGTTAAACAGTTACAGAGAGAGAATTAAGCACCACAAAATAAGCAACGCGGAAACACAATTTTATGATGGTTGTAGCCAGTGTATTGATAACATTCTTTCGATGGTTATTCTTTTGTATGAAGTTCACAACTATTCTTGCCGAGGCCCGTCCGCAAAAAGCTAGATATTTTGAAACGGCAACAAACACCATAATATGCGTTATGAAAAGAGTGATACAACACCGGGTCGTTCGCCAGACTAGAATTCATTAATTGTAATCCAACCTGCAGTCACCTCCAGAAAAGGAGGAGATTGTAAAGCACAGTAGGAGCAACAGTGAAACGTAAATCTCAATCACAAGACGACTGGAAATAGCTTCATTCTGTTGAACGCTAAAACGGAAATGAGGAACGGGCAACGCGTGACGTCGTACACAACAGAATGGCAACAAAAGCTAACCTGCATTAGAATCACGACGGCTAAAAGAGAAATTGCGTAGTGTTCAGAATTCAACTCTTCTGTTTCACTTTCGTTCAACTGACGTCGTTGGTTCACTGGAATCGGACAAAGAATGCAAACAGAGAAAAAGTCATCTGAGTCGAACTCAACCACAAAACCAAAAAACTTTCAGCAAACACATTCAGTTACTTCATTACGTAATGGTGCCGATAATACTACAGCTATGATCACTCAGCTATTTCAACTTGTCAGTCGCAACCTCACCACCGTTGAGCAGTCGGCTTTATATGGAAAAATTATGTACCAACGTTTCCACAGTGGCTAGTTTATCCAACTGACGTTAAAGCTGTTATATTAACTGGATTTTTGTTGTCTTTTAGACATACGCGCACGAGCGTTTAGTGGAATGTGGTTCATTCAAATGACCTTAAGTGCTGAAGAGCACATACATTTTACAGATCATATCGGTTCCACCTACGCAAACAAGCACCCCTCGTGCACCGGATCAATAACAAACGTTTAGGGGTTTAGGAGAAACATACTGATTGCAACATTCACATTGACTAGGTGGCCGATAGATTTCAGCCTACAATCAATGGAAGTGTAACAGCAAAGGAAGGGAATTCTACAGTTTACAAACTTTAAGAAACCTTTGGAGACGTTTACCAATTTTTTCAAAGTATCCAATTTTCTCAAACATGTATAAACCTTAGTATGTAGCCAACGCAAACAATGAGTGCATGATCATAAACAGGACATGCAGCAATTAGCCAAAAGCATCAAGCACGACAAGCACCTCCTAGCGGTCGCGAAATACAATAACTCCTTAAAGTGATGACTTTCACATAGCTTCTACAGAAATTTACGACCTCATAAAAATAACCCCCTCTTCCAGTTCCGATTGTGCAATATAGTTCTGGTCTTAACCTGTTCCGATTCACTTTTAACGAGACCATCATCGTTTACTCCTTGAGTTATGGCGTTCAATCTAGCCTCGACAGCTGGTCTCCAATGAACCGCATATTAACGGAACGTCACGATTCAATGGTATTCATCCACATATCCAGTGTGCAGCAAGCTAAACGTTGAAGAAGTTTGTTCATCAGTCCGGCACAAGTATCAGATACCATGAAGAAGAAAGATCAAACTGAAACATATCAGAACAGAGGTGGTCTAGCTGTATAAAGGCTGGTTGATCAGGCACAGTACATATTCCAGGACAGAAATATGCAAGAATATGAATAGTTCCTCAAGTGTAATGCCACAAATTTCCCTGTTTCCGAAGGAGAAAAGGTCTGGCAGGTCGCAGCAGTAAAACTGCTGCGACCTGCCAGACCTGCACTGGGTGCAAGTAGCTGTTGGCCCCTTAAGTTACAGGTGCGCCAAAACAAACGGCTCTTTTATATTAGCCGGAGAAATGGATGATGGATGGGAAGACGCCATGGATGAGTAGAAATGAAGTTATGACGACTATCATAAAGACGATATATTTAACTGTGATAAAATTCGTTACTTTTGTAGTGTTTTTCCAAAACGAGGTTTAGTGTTATAAGAGAAACTCCGTAACACAAGAAGGTTTTCAAAAAAAAAAAACGGATAGCCGGAGTAAGATTGCAGAGGAGTCCCCTCTGTTAGTGACAAAAGAAAGCTGAGACTGAGACGCTTCAGAGGAATTAAACAGCAAGACTTTCATACGCTACCTGAATGTAGTAAGGCACGGAAGTGCAGACAGAATGACCGAGAAGATTGCAACGTAAAACTGCTGATTTCAGACAACGGCGCCGCTCATCTGTAGATGAACTTGATCCACATCAGAATGCCCATTTTTCCGTCACACGTCTGAGTTACAATCGATAGATACTGAAATAACACAATCTTAACGTCGACAGCTACTGCAACACGTGACAAGGCTACTGCATTACTTACCGAAATATGTAACAAAATATACCCTATGCACACACAACCAGTGTTTCTTTAGATATATCTGAGATGCAACTCAGTGACCAATTGTAATGAGAGATAGTATAGAAGCAGGAACAATAACTTCATGTTTTAAGCGGTGTAGAGTCATTCATTGGGGATGACCACAGGAAAAAACATCGATCACGGCGAAAAAGAGGGCAAAATCTACGCTGTTTAAACGAATAAAACTTTGCAATAATAGGTCATATTTGGTAAGCACAGTCTTTAAAATATTCCCGAAATTCCGTCGAATTTTAAATAAAATACACAGCTGCATTGAAAAAGACGTGTGTGACGACTCCGAATCCAACAAGAAAGTTGGACAAATGAAGCTTCCACGAGTCAAGCCGTCAACCTATCTGAGGGGACGCATTTTTTATGTACTATGTAATATTTAAGGAAAAACAAAGTTACAGTGTTTTTCAAAATAGCAAAATATGTTTCCTATTTGTGCCTTTTGTATAGTCGATTCATGAGTTGACTTGTTGCCTCACAGAAGATATTGCCGTCAGTAGCTCCAATTGGCAATTCCCTTAAAGGTAGACCTTTGGATTGGGAAACACAAGAGGAGTTGCAAAACGAAACTTACCATCCCAGACGAATCCTGGGAGTCTGCGCCAAATAAAGAAAATAATTCAAAACTGTTATTCACATTATCGTAGTGGCGTTGAATGTTGAGATAGTGAATATGATTAGGTCAATTAGGAAAAGAACTGAGTAGATAATAGTGAAAACTGGTTCCGTCCAAAACGGTAATGAAGTGAAGAGTAGACTACTGCATTCCAGGTACGGTAACATTATTGTTGTACTACAATACCACACTACTATTACTGTGCGCAAATCAAGGATTGACCAAGTACCAAGAAAAGAACACCGTTAACAAAAAAGAATGAGTATGACGAAATAAAAGGAATGCAGAACAAGATGTCCGACGATGACAAGAAAAAGGAACTCTTATAAAATTTACAAGGTACATAACTATGCCATTTTCTGAAGCTGATTGTTCTAGGCAACCAGTCTTCTTTAAACTTATCATGAAGTATGCCTAACGGTAGCTAAAGGACAGAACAACAAACATAACAGAAATCCCATCATTGGTTTTGATTTGAGGTCATTTAGTTCAGAATATCTCGCACGCGACACTCAAAATCCATGGAACTCAGGTGAAAAGTCCGGTAGAGTCAACGGAGGTCAAACCACATGCATCGGTTAGGCATACGCAAGACCTATGTGAGCCCTGTTACTCTCATATATGGGAAGACCATCCGTTTGCAAAACAAGTAGCCGAATCTCTGTTATTCACGCTGTGCTGCCACCAAGCACGAGTAATGTGCCACAGACGGCTGCCGAACCGGATAACCTACGAACAGCGTCGGCACGGAGGGGTTAGGATTCGGTAATGGAAGGTAGCGTAATAAACCCCGTTAGTTTCCAAAAGACAGATATTATACCAGGGGTTGACAAATAAGAAACGGATTTTAGTTACAAGTAGAGATCTTCTTTCCAACACCACAGCTAGTTGTGACACAATCCTTAAGTGAAAATGGCACACAAAAGCACTACATTTCCCCACTTTCCAAATAATTCCCTCGATGATTCTCTATAAAGAGGCGCACATAGGAAACACGAGCAACGGAAAGTGACGGTTTGATAACTAAGGAATAACGTAGATCAGCAGAAACCGACAAGTGTTAATCTAAGATGACTAAAAGTCGAGAAAACTCAACAACACCATCAATTATCAACACCCTGACCAGATCACGTTCAATTTATCAGTGAAGTAATGAACAGGATACCGTAGCCTTCACACATCAAGTTACAGTGAACGCTGTTTTGTTCGACTGAGGCTCTTTGATCGAAAGTAGAAGGAAATATTCCATATGTATAAAATGGCGCAACTATAGGAAAATCCGTACGCAACTAAGGCAGCAATTCCAACACAAAGCAGAACTGCACACGTTCCATGCAGTACAATACACGATCTTCTTATGATCCACGACATTAATGGAACATTGGTGTTAACAAGTTAGCCGTCATTCACATCACATCAACAGTTAACATTTGTATTTAACGGCCATACAAACATGAAAATACCCCAAAGTTTCAGATAAAAGAGCCTCGGTCTATCCTGGAAAAATTAGCACCTATGAGAGTCTATATTTTGCGGGCGAACAAACACAAGTTGTGAGCAAAATTAAGACATAGTGAGTAAGACAACCTAGCTCCCTTGCTAGTTCAACCGACCCGTACAAACACACCACTGAGGCAGACAAAGTCAACAGTAACATCAGTGAACCCGATTCGTCGCCACCTCTGAGAAAGTATCCACTCACAGTGTGTGTCAAAGAGACCAAAGTCGGAGAGACGAGCATGAAGGACAATGGCTAACTAACTGACAGCTTGAAACACTGGTTCTCACTGACAAACTTGAAAAAGGTCAATAATAGAGTGTGAGATGTCTTGCGCATTGACATTTCGTTCGCATCTCATCGGTTACTTTTGCGAACTTAACGTACACATTATATAGTGAGGGGGCAAGCAGCTAGGCAAAACCGATCTAGTCATGTCTGAGATAGTCAATTAGGTAACCAAAGCGGAAGTAGCAAGATGCAACTGAAGCATACTCATTATCAAGAACATGAATAGAATTGCTATAGGTCAAACGGGTAATAAGAGTCCAAAGAGAGATGGTTCGAAACAAAACAAAAATCCATACAGATTAAATGGAATTGGTGAGATATGGTTAGAAAAACCATACGGATCAAACAGAATTAAGAAGATGTACAGCTATTTACACTGAGTAAAAAAAGGATAACGTAATATGCATTTAGAACGGATAAGGGTGGTTTAGATGCAGCGCACAAACGCAGCTACAACGCCGCCCGACTCGTCTACGTGGATGAAACTACCCCTGTTCCAACTACATCCAGAAAGGAAGTGGTGCCCCTTTTCGCCCAATCCAACATTGTATACACGTTTGATTATGTCTGTGGAAGCAGATACGTCCGCAGAACTAGGAGGCACCTCAGTGTACACATGGCTTTTGAATTCGGGGGTCGGTTGTGCCGTCAGTGCCATTACAAAGCACCTTTTACAAACCGGGTATTCAGTGGACCCAAAGACTGCCTTTAGAGTGTTCTTCAGACCCAAACTAAAACAGGCTCCCAATATTGTGGAAGCTGTCTCAATACATCGGTTGAATTCCACCTTGTGCGCCCAGAAACATTTGGTGACTAGCCTTGCGCTATGCTGGTAAAAATGCAACTAATACTCTTCGATTCCATTTTACGTTCGTATTTTTTCTCTTTTCTTAACCCAAACCTTTCAGACCCGTGTATTATTCATACAATCTAACAACTATTGAACCACCCTTATCCATTCTAAATGCATATTACGTTATCTTTTTAATCAGTATAAATCTGTTTAATTCTGTTTTATCCGTACGGTTTTTCTAACCATATCTCACCAATTCCATTCAATCTGTATGGATTTTTGTTTTGTTTCGAACCATCTCTCTTTGGACTCTTATTACCCGTTTGACCTATAGCAATTCTATTCATGTTCTTGATAATGAGTATGCTTCAGTTGCATCTTGCTACTTCCGCTTTGGTTACCTAATTGACTATCTCAGACATGACTAGATCGATTTTGCCTAGCTGCTTGCCCCCTCACTATATAATGTGTACGTTAAGTTCGCAAAAGTAACCGATGAGATGCGAACGAAATGTCAATGCGCAAGACATCTTACACGCTATCATTGACAGCTGTCTTCAGTAGTGGTGTGGATAACACATAAAATCGAATTACTTGTAGCAACCAGAGTGAACCGCGATCGAATGACCAGTAAAATCTAAATTATGGGGCAAAAGAGGTCGAAAAGAAAATCGCGCAGATATTCGTGCAACCTTACCGTTTTGGACGAGCACGTGGAAGTCCGATTGATGATTGAGCTTTGCCGCGCTGAAAACAAACGAAAGTACGCTCTGAATAAAACATGCCTAAAACATAAAAGTGTGTATACTATGGCACATTGCTCCAGTTTAGAAGCAAACAAGTTTCGCCCTGTGATGGGCTCGCATTGTAAGAATCAGTATGGGAAGCGATGTTAATGCAAGTATTTAACCATTACAAAGCAGTGTTTGCTTCCTTCTGGCGATCGTAGCAGCCGAGTTCGAACTTGCGACCGTGTACTTAGCTGCCGGTCAACGTTGTTCAGAGCAACCTAGAACCATAAGAGAAAAACCTATCCATGTATTAGGTTTGAAATCAAAAAGGCGTGCTTTGAAGACGGATCGACGCTCTGTTCTGAATTGAATCGATTGTGCTATTCGGAATACCCTTAAATGTGTCCTCAACCTCTTCACCGGAATCGGTAGCGCTTTTATTTGGGTTGCGTAACGAGTAAAGATAAGCTGAACGAAATTCGAACCGACAGCCTTTATGTAAACAGTCGAGGCTCTAATCTCCTAGACCGCCGTGGGCTCTGCGAACACCACTTGAAGAAAGGACGGTCAAACACAGCAAGTCTGGTGATTTGTTCTTGAAGGACAGGCCACGCGAAACGGAACGCATACAAGCATTGCATATCCCCACTTTCAATGATGACCAGACGTCTTTTAGGCGTGACAGATAACGCAGGTTAGAAAAGGCAACGACTGCCTTTGCTATCCCTGCTAATATCTTATCAGCAAGCTACTGAGACAATGTTACCCAAATATGTGAAACTGCACAGTTTCAAGCGGATGGCCTACAGTGAAGAACGGGGGTGTGAGACTGTCCCCGTCTTGAAGAAGCGCTTTGCATTTTGAGGTTGCAAAGTGCATTCCGAACAAACCAGCTCAGCCACTCACGTTGCTTGTCACGGTCAACATGTCTTCGATAGAGGGGCTAAATAAGACAGTATCATCCGCATACTTCATGTCGATTCAACAGAGCGCCAAGAAGAATCTCAACACCAGACTTATTGGAGTACTTAGACACTTTTCAGAATGTCGTCCACAATAAAAATGAACAACAATCGGGAGATCGGACACCCTTAACGAACACCACTAGAAATCATGAGAACCTGTGACAACTGTTCACAAACTTTCACTCCGCTTGCAGAGTGGACCTAGAGTGATGTTAACCGACTCATGTCTTTCTCTGGAACTCCCTTGTGAAGAAGGCGGCTTTGGAGGACGTTAAAAACAATCAAATTAAAAGTAGAGTTTAGGTTTAAAACTACCACGACCGTCGGCTGCCCATAAGAATACGGATGCACCAAGATCTACCGCAGAGTAAAAATGTGATCAATACACCTTCGACCGCTACTGTCGGATATAGACGGTTTGCATCATCAACTTTTGTGTAAATAGTACTGGGTAACTTTGCTCAACCCACCTTCCATGACGGCCAGAAGTTCGGAGTTTAGGTGCCATAATAACACAGTGAACGAACCGTTTGGATTGACCTTATAACCTGGTGCAAGGATATGGTTAGCGACTGATGGCACCGGGATTCGTGCTCGGTTGTTCGTTTGATTGTCTATTCCAGGTAGCTGAAAGTCAAACACCACGCATGAAATACATATCCAAAAAGCGCAGAAGGTGTTCCACTACGTCTTACCTTAGTCACGGATAATCCTCCCTACCGCAAGTTCGTTCGATTGCCCATTGACTCTTAACATAGTTCGAAAAATGCTAATTTATTGGGTTAAGTGATCTACGGAAAGTCTCTTTGTTAGAGGTAGGATAAATTTAACCCTAATAATCTGAAGTCGGATTCTACGTATCGAATGCAAGTCATGGTACCGTTGGTCTTGTCAGATCGGAGGATCGGGTGAAGACATGCGCCATTGGTAGACAACTGTCTTTGTCATCTCCTGTTGTCTGGTAGTGTCATAATTCGTGGGTTGTAGACAAACTGGTTGCGAATCAGACTATCTAGTCAGAACATTCGTTCGAAGTGTTTGTGCTCATCGACAAAACACTCTGTAGAGTGCCTATTACCGCGCAGTCACCGGTTACTAACATTCCTATGCATGGGACAGCCAATTCTGTTGTAGATGTGTTGTTTTCAGAACTGTCTGATCAGGCTGCAAACGTTTCGTCACCAGGTTGGGTAACATCGACATGATTTTGTACGGGGTTTCACCCACTATTTTGATTGTCTTAGGGACCTCATTTTGTTGTGTACAGAAAACATTCGGGTTGAGTTTGAAGTGTCTACTTTAAAAGGATTGACTGGCTAGTTACTGACGACCCACTAGGCCCAACATTACCAGACAACTTTCCCCGAATGATTGGAAAACAGCTTTCAGATAACATTACCATGACTGGTTTATACAGAAGGTATGCCGATGGTGTTCTGATTTTTAATGGCCATGATGGTTAACTTTCAGTTTTATAACTAACGAACATCATAAACATAAAGCTAAATACTGTTTGCTACAGTGAGTGCAACGTTTTACCTACGAGGTGGCATTCAGCCTATCGCAAAGGTACTCCGAGTGGCCAATATTCCAAGGTCCCTGGCGCCACATCTACGATTCACAACTGTCCGACAGAAGACCATCTCTAGATCACTACATTAAATGTTAGCCTACAACCGGAGGAAATTACATCCGTTCATAACAAGAAAGAAGAGAAAAGCCTATGATCCATATCTTTTACAGTTTAAGGTGTATCGATATCATTTTTGCATGACTCAATGTCAATTTAACATATCCCGAAGGGTTTACTCGAGTTTACACGGCAAAATGAGTCACACAGTTAATGTGCATGAATAGGCTGAAAAAAACAGGGACTAGTTGGCTGCTATATAGTTAGAGTATGAGGTCCCAACATGTACAGAGAGTAAACAAAGTTGGCTCACCCGGACTCGGCTAACTGGAATATGTTACACTGACGTCGAGACATGCGAAGATAATATGGGGACACCTTAAACTGGAAAAGGTATATAAAATTGGAGATAAAGAGGTGTTCACCAAACTACAGCTCCGAGAACACTACCTATCTACTGTGGTGCGTCAGCAGATTCACTCCGCTGTACAGCGCATATATCACGTAGCTGAAGTGTGCCTCTTGTCGTCAACCCAGAGAGTTAGCTATGAGAATACTGGACGTGATGTATCTAATCATTCTGTCATGCACGTCGTTTATCAGTTCGCTTGCAGCTGCAGTGACATATAGGTCAACATACCGAACGGGTGCCTGCGTCAGGAAATGACCGGACGCCTCTCCAAATGGCTGTTTCGATCTGCTACACGAACACAATCAAATGAACAATCGAGCGCCATCAATTAATTACCAAGCACATCCTGGAAAGGGGTCAAGGTCGGATGAAGCAATTCGTTTAGTATGTTGTTTTGGAACCCAGCCTCCAAAAGTTTGATTATTAGTGAAGCCATCGTGAAGAAACAAAGACAACCGGTGTACAAAAAAGTTAATGATTTAGGCCACCTATTTCCACGGTAACGGCCCTGTGACTCTAAAATCAGTCTGTTCAACTGATCTTGTCATGAACCTTTGTTTCACATTCCGATTGTGCTTAGTATGCGACTGAGAAGAAAAATTAAAATGCTAGCATTCCGCAATTTGTCTTCCTGTTGTTTTGATGAACTGGATGAGAGGAATTCAGTGGCCTAAATAATTTTGTGGAAATAATGTGAATATCACGTGATCTATGACATATACATATAGCAAATGTTTTTAAAAATGGAGGTATAGAAAATAAGCGGCCCAACAACAACTTTTTTTTGTAACCGTCGATTACTCCCAAGGATGGGGTATGCAGAGGTAAACTAAACTTAACAATGGGTTTACAAGGTAAAGAACTACTGGTCAACTAGACAACACCAAAGATATTAACTGTAAGATTATTGGGTGGATTCTTGATCTAGTAACCATTTTTTTACGAGATGAATCTGGGCAACAGGAATGCTGGTTGGAGAACTATCACGACTACTTTTTCAAGTCACTGTAGCAATGGCCACTATTTACTAGCAACCTGAAATAGAATTTGCTCACCTGGATTACCGGGGTGGTAAAATAACACATTTAGACCCACGTCTTTAGATAAACGTAGATAACTTACAGCTGGCGCCGAAACTACTTGTTCTTCACGCTCTTTGAGGAAGCTTCTTAATCTGGAAAGAAAATCACCGAAGGTGTCTTATAGAAACGAGCAAAAAACGGGTCTTGCTAGAGCACACAGGCTAATTAAGTAGCGATAGAGATAGTTTCAGTATGGTACAAAAAGGATACCTAGAACTCTGTCACACTAGCAGTGCATAAGCACATGGACGGGCGCAAGCACTATACGGCAAACGATAACTGCAGAGTTCATTTTCGTATTGGTCAAATTACGTACTGACTTTGGGATAGCCAACTGACGGATGAGCCATAAATATCCACTTCATATCACACAGTTAAATCCACTTCCCGTTACAGACGAGTCTGTACAGCTCATGTGCACTGGCTATCGTGTCGTGCGGTTTTCAGGCTATGCTTTTGGGCTAAACGAGACCTTTGAAGATATAGCGATGAGTCATTACATATCTCGGTTATCAAGGCCAGTACATGTGTGAATGTGGGATTTCCGAGTTACCGAAGTGGCTTCAGGGATCGGTCATTAAAACGTCTGCCGCGTGGAAGCACGCGGTTCTTACTACTGGTTAAAGAGTCATTCGAAGTTTTTGAGTGGATCACATTCAATGGTGAAATCATGCATACAAATTTAACCATATAAATTAGGTTCGGCTGAGTTCACAGATGTTGTAGTTTCCGTTATCATCCAGCAACCGAATGTATATTAATCGAGAGCAAACGAATACCGTGCAGACAGTGATGCTAAGGTGTATAACACACAATCGTAAATGCGCACGTTCATCGGATAGCTCAAGGGTTTGATTGTCCCGTTCCGACCTAATCCGGCTGTTTGTGTTAACCAACATATCGCTTACAACTTCTGCATGACATTTCGTCTCCGTTCCTGGGAGTCCTCTAAATTAGCCTTATGCATTGCTTATTTTTATGATGATTGACTTGAAAAAGATACAGTTGCTGTGAGCTAACCTCACACTGGTTTGGTACACTAATAAAGCTCGCTTTTAAGTCTTACCGTTTGTTGTGCCGGCAAGAACACGACATGACGCTTATTTTTATCTGAACAACCGTCCGGCCGTAACTGTATGAAAGAACTTTGAGATCTCATCACTCGAACGTTTCAAAAGCTTACGGAACTGCAGATACTGAAAGTGATATTTTTAAGAGCACAGCAACAAACAAACTAAGAACACACCGCAAAGTCCTTCAATAGGAGGCGAATAATAAGCAGTACAGTGATATTAATTGAATGTGAACCGACTCGAAATGATGTATACGGGGACAAGAACGGATAAATCCATGCTGGTTGCTTTGTTCTTTTTGTTCAGTCGCATAATGTGTTCGGGATATGGTGTTTAATCAAACGGAACTGTGAATAATGCGTATGCTATGTGAAAAATGATAAATCCAAGTATGGCCGATATTTTGCAGTCACGAACAGGATCTATACCGATGAGTTACTGCACGTGTGCACGATGCAGCGAAAGCAATCTAATTTCATGTTTTGTCCACATCAACAGAGCGATGTCAACCATCATTTTTACCCAATAGTGCATTTAAGCAGTCGTGGTAACGCAAAAGGTGTCTGCAAAACAGAAATATACATACTTGAAAAGTGTGAAGCGTACGACTTCGCGACGGTAATCATGATACCGTTGTAAGCAGGCTCGAGAACCTTGGATACCACGCATTCCACTTGAGATCTCGTTGCGTTCACCGTTCTGCATCCAGTTCACCAAAAACTGAAGACTATTTAGCAATGGATCTGAGGCTTCTTCCAAAAGTGGGAGTTCATCAATAGATTTTTTAGGTTTTGAGGACGATTCTGGAGCTGCAATAGTAAATGAACTGCGTTGTGATCAGGAGTGGGATTGATATTTAACAAATCTGAAACAATGGGCATACTCTGCTCACTTTACAGCGCACTGTGAGATGCGAACAGTTCGTTTTATCCAATCAGTCACACACTACAAGTGATCTCTTCCAACGTAAGACATTTACGAAAGACAAGCGTATAACTGGTCAAGAACAAGCACACGGTCGGCGTCAATGACATTTGCATGCATACAGTTAATCGATATCATCTGATCAACACAGCCTGATTGAGGTTGAGCCAAGCGAGGTTCGAGCTACGCAATAGCTGGTCTAACATGATGAACTGTCTACTAGATATGCTGATGCTCGATGAACCAGGGTTTCTCGCTCGCTGTTGTGTTTACCGACCCGACTACCTCATTGAAGTGATCGACCACTTCGACAAGTGGTTAGCCGTAAGTTCACACAAGATCCCTTTCGTCTGCCTATGCACTCAGGCCCAAAATATGTTAACAATCCAAGGAAAGAATAAATGGGACACCATCGCAGACAGAACACTGGACGGAGACACCCACTACGGATAAGTCTAGTGTACAGTCCCTCTGTCGTGCACAGAGCATATGATGCCTATATTTGAGCTCTATGACTAAGGTGGAGTCACGATGTGATCAGATAGCAACTGCATTACACACCGCTTGCACAAGCGCAATAGAGTTACGGATATGAACAGCTCGGTTATTAACATCTGTACTTTGACAACTGATTGTCGTCCATGAGTAAGCTGAATGTTCCAAGATGTTGTTAGCAGCTGGTTGGGGCGATCCAAACAATGAGTCTCAAGGGCATTGAACCCTGTTACACAAACAATCTTGCAGTGTGGAGAAGCTGAAAACTGTCATGGCATGTGCGCCGTAGACCCGAAAGCAGACGAATTCACCGTTGCAGCCATTGGGAGAAGTCGGTAGCATTCTTTGGATGCTCATTCCAGGAATCCATTTTGAACCGTGCGCCTTTTAACCCGCTTGATACACGAGTGCGTAGTCAGTCCGTTTGCCTTTAATGCTTTTGAGATTCATCATCTGCCTCGACCCAACTTCGACATTCAACTAGCTCGCTGGAACCCATCCAGTTCAATAATGACCGTCGAGGCATAAGGAGGCGACAACATTGTTGCACATTTGTGTGACTCAGATCTGAGTAAGCGAGTGGTGTACTGTTACTACTAGCACAGTGGCGCCGCAGTACGATGTGTGCTGGGAGAGAATCAAATACTGAGTTACGTGATCAGCGTACAATGGGGTAACTAAAGTTAATGAACAGGCCGACCAAAAAGATGTCTTAGCCCAGCGTCCTATCCGCAATTATATATTTTTTATTTCCTTCCCTAAATTTTCCTGACTTTCAATGTCACTTCGGTGTGGTAGTTAGGCTTGCATAAGATGATAACGCAACGCATATGAACTGTCTTGTGTAACCTGACAAGGTGTGTGAATCGACCATATCGTCATCAATTACTGGTGCTGGGATTCTGTCAAAGCATGTCGTTTATCATAGAGTGATCATTCTGACCAGGATCATGCAGTTGCTAATGCCCGCTAAGTTATGTCGTCTGTTCAGACTTTCGCCAACCCACAAACAAAACTTTTAATTTGAAACTGGGTGAATGTGTACGAAACGTTTGCAAACTACAGTGGTAGCCAACTAGCCCAAGTTACAAAAGCGGAGTGGTTTAAACACAATCTAGGCCCAAACCCCGACAGTCTGTCTTAAAAAGCCCTATGAGCATCAGAGAAGGTTATGTCAATTCTACAGAGTTTACGAACAATCAGTGGCTGGTTCCCCTCGACCTCGAATACGACAATAACCGACGGGGGCTGCAACGCAAATTCATCAGGAGTCTGGGTGGAGGTCGTGAACATCACTTGATCGCGCGTAGTTTTTCATTATCAGTGAATGCGTTTCCCACCAATAACGTCTTAGTGAAAGAACAGGTGAGAAGTGAATCAGAAACTTACAAACTGTCGAGGCGATTTGACAGACAGATTGGCCGGTCTGAATATCAAGTTGGTAAACTATCTGATCCGGCTGTGTAAGGTGGACATAACGTGCTCATCTATCGGCTTCCCCATCATCATCGGACGGGAATCTAAGTGGCATGGAGTTTAACCATTCAAATGTAACAAAGCTCCAGATGTGAACTCTCGTCCACTAGCACTTTTTGAAAATGACAGTGAGCCTATGGTAAGTAGTAATCTTACGGATGCAGTGTACGTGGACCGTATTGCTTTATTCGGTTCTTGCCCAGACAACACTTGGAGCATGTCGAATTGATTAAACGATGACCGGTTTATACAGTACGCACTTTGTACCTTCAAAATGGAAGTATTTACACGATATCCGTTTGATCTTGAGCCTACCATCGCAAATACACATAGGCCAGTGGAAACAAGTGACCGTTTCATCTGCCTGGATAGCGCCATTTTATCAGCTTGTTCGTTCGTAAGGTCAATGCCGCGGTGGTCAACACGGCTGTCTCGTGAAAGCGTAGCCGGAGTTCTAACCCTGGTCGTTGCAAGGATAGGCGCTACTGACGAGCTTCAGCAAGACGGTAACTCCAGCCCACTACTTCTTTTCGAACGAGGATGGATGGAAAGACTATCATCGGACGTGGGAGATAGTTAACCTGGAATTTGTAAAACTGTTGACTATCCTTCATGAATTACCATTACATTCGCTACATTTTTAGGATAAAAATGTGAATGAAGTAAGCTTCCAATTAGGGGGCTGCTATCAGGTTTTCTGACAGTCAAACCCATTGTAGCCATGGACATGGTTCAAGGTTGAGAATGTACGTATGCTTTTAGAATGTTGGCATTTATGGTGAATTGGAGTTTTGGTTGGTGTTAAGTGCAAATGTCAGCGAAACTGTAAGTGAACGGGTAGATGGTATGAGATAGAACGATTCGTTGCATTAGATAGCGTGCCTGTAGGGCTCAGTTGCCAGATTGATGACAACAGGCGTAATTGGATGACTGGTTACATGAGGTCGAAGAGCGTTGCTCGATGAAATACGGTAGCGATTAGGCCTCTTCTGAACAGTGACTTAAGGACGAACACTTTTTTCACGGCCGAGTGCACTAACTCTACAATTGTTTTAGACTTGGTGTGAACGACAAAACTGTTTGTAGTAGCCACTTACCACTTTTCATCCATTCAAACAATAGCAGCCACATGATCGTTTGATAGGGGTGCACAAAGAATGGACCGGTCTGTTGGGAAAAGACACTTTTCCCAAAAATTAGCCTTATATGCCAAGGAAAATGGATTCTTCATTTTCTGGGAATATGAACGTCCGCCAGAATTCTGGAACGTCCGAGAAGTTGCGCTCGATTCTGATTGGTCCATTCGGCGACCTAGGTCCAAGGCCTCCCCAGACCTATAAATACGGCTGCTGTTAATCACAATTTTGCCTTCGGGCAGAGCAGCAGATAAAGCTCGTTTGAAGACCGTCTTTTTTCTTACCTGTTGGGGGGTTCTAAGTTACCAGAGTTGGCGATCCGATATTTGCGCTCTGAGTTTGGTATCGTTTGCGACATCGTTGCGTTCGTTCGTGATAGAGATACTGCTCGTGGTCTTTGTGTTTGTTCTTGCCTTTCTCAATCAGACGGGGTCGTAACACGGTTTACATTTGTAAACAACTGGCACGATCCTTGAAAGCTGTTAATAATGTCCATTCTAGGATGATTTACGATCAGTTGCGCAGTTGTCTTGCTGATCGCCAAAAAAACATAGTCTGGACATGCAACCGATATGATCAAATGAAGTGTCAACTACTCGCAATGTCATCTTGATAAGTTAGAGAAAAAAATGCCAAAAGGACAGAGCCAGACATGAACAGCTTACCCTTTTGTTCTACCATCAGAAGAAGACGTTGCACATCAACCGGCCGAAAAGTTTGTTTTAACATGGCTGAAAACTCAGTAATCAAATGGTTCATTCCCAACGCGTACAAAGCTTGCTAGAAAAAGAAGTGGTTAGAAGAGAGCGTATTATGTGAGACATGATTTGTACGAACCAATCGAGTCAATTCAACATCTTCAATATCGTTCTGGTGAAAGAATTTAAACGCCTCTTGTAAGCGTTTCATCACTTCCAGATAGGACTGCAGTGAATGAGAAGGCCTGTGAGAGAGAGAAAAGAACTACTGAACCATAAGTGTAACCAACGCTTACCCCTGTTCAATCAAACTCTCAACTTCACCAGCAGTCTTTCGATAAGTTTGTATTTGACTCAATTTTTCGTAACAAGCCTGAACGTCTAGACAATAAAAAGCGCAGGTAGTCAAGAGCAGCCTTGGTGATACAATACAAGCAATTACACTAGCTTTAACTTGAATCATGTAGTAAGAACGTGAGTATTCAATACAATTATGTTTAAGCAGAACTCGGTTGAGCATGACTCAATAAGCGTGCATGAGGCTACTGTCAAACAAATGAGCAAATCCGAATAAATAGAACAATCAACCACTTACTCTATTGTGCGTAGAGTAAACTCACAATGAAAACGTCTTGCAATAACGAACCCACGTGTGTATAGCTCCTGTAGAGTTCGACCAACCGAACTGCTTAAAACGTGGCTCACAACATAAATTCGTCGATAACTGTTAACATGTTGACTACTGCGGTATCTACGAATGGACGGAAAATGGGTCGGAAACAAAACTTTATCCACACCAGTGGGATGGATCTAGAATAACATATGCCTTGATAACACCATCACACCACCAACGCCCAGTGACTCGAAGGCCGACAGCTTACGGTCTGAAATCTCAATATACAATTCCATATCCAGTAACTCACGTTGTTTTTAAAATTGAACATGACGCCAGAATTAACCACAATCGTTCGGTTAATGGCTATCTGATTTATCAACCATGCGGATCAGTACTATGAGACGACCACAATCCATCAGTTATGTAGTGGTTCTTGTTCGAGCGTGACATCTACGGTCGCTCAATGATTAGCCAAATACTTTAAAAACTCAACCATCGAAATTTAAGGTTGTCAACTGCGGAGTAATCTATTTCGAAACAATCACCTACGTGATCGTTCCGTTTACCGAAACGTTAACTCACATCACCACGCGCATACTGTCTGAAAAAAACTTATGAACGCTGGGGAAAAGCCAAGATTATAGTTATTACCAGTTCAACATTTCGTATAGTAGAGAAAGGCTTTCGCTCATCCGGAACAAATAAATCTTAGACGTCTAGGCGAATTCCAGGGTAAGGTTGATAAGCTGACGTCATTGCACAGAGCGTATCCACCGTGCTTTGTGGCTTACTGCAATAAATGGTAAGTTCGGTTGTCACTGGTCTCATTTTAGCGTTCACGTACTGCATTCATGGAACAATCGCGTTGTGCTTAAAAAGCCAATGATGTGTTTAGTTAAGACTCTTCCTGTGACAATCCCCTAGAAACCGAAGTAGCCTTGGAGCTAAAACTGTGAAGACGTAGTAAGACCACATACCATAGAATTCCTACCCCTGCATACCATTCACGAAAACGTACGAATAATTAATACTAGTACTCAACAGTCTTAGGTGGATAGGCTGCTACTTGGAAGATTACGTCATTCATCTTATATGAGATGCCGAGGTGCTGCACCATTGATTGATACGTATATACAATCCTTCTCGGCTCAGAAAAATGTGCCAGAACACTGTGACGACTATATAGATATTAGCCTTGTCTATATCGCTTCCAACAGCATACTGGATGTCAACGACGGGGACAACTAACAGTTTTACAAAACGAGGAGGTGATCAGGCAATTAGACATTCATAAGGTGCGCAGGCGATTATTGTTCCACAGGAAAAAAACTGACAGGCGCCGCCTAACAAATCAGAAACTCTGTGAGCATTCGAACTGCCAGTAAAAAACGTTCTCCAACAAGGAAGTGTACCACGGTCACTGGTATGCTTCAATCCACACAGTTAGCAGTTTTTCAAACTAATCTGATTTTATTTGGATCTTGTTTCGTTTTTTTTGTTTTATAACAAAGGACCTTTTCTTTTAGAATTGTCCATGACATTATCTTGATGAACGGCGGTTAGAGTCACAATACCAGCTGGTCAGGGTCATAGCGACTTATGTAGGTATACATGTCTGTCCTGGCTTTCTCTTCTACCTTGTGGTGGTGTTCAAGCTTGTATGCTGTTACGATCCGGAAGGCTATGCTGACTAAGACTTCAGCCCTTCCAGGTTCAAGCATGTCAGACAGACCAAAAGGGTGGCAGTCAGACAGGTTGTTGGTCGCCCTACTGACCGCTTAGACGGTGAAGCATGAGATTCTGAGAGTAGAGACTAGCTGGAGCGTTTGCGGTGTATCAAGGCTAGATGGGCACAATATCAAAGTGTAGTTTACTGTATACGCTGTGCAGCGTGTTCCGATTGTCAGTGATCAATGACGCCAGTACGTTGTGTATCTCGGGTTGTTGTACGTGAGACCGGCAGATTTACAATTCACGTTTTGCAAGTATTGTTGCATTGTTTCATTTGATTCCACTTATCGAAGATGAGTTCAATGAGCAATCGGTTGTGCGCGCGTGTACGAGTGTGTATATGTCTGCAGGCGGAGATGATGTGCCCACACCTGGAATCCCCATCAGTTGGGACGTTATGGATAGCCGCACAGATTTCTGCAACGTGGCTAACAATCTATCGGCAAATCTGTCCGTGGATGGCGAGTTGCAAGCTAGTGTAACAAAGATAAGTTCAGCTTCCGGCCCTCTTGAAAAAGGAATCTGGTAGTCCGATGATAGAAGCAAAGCTGCTTGTCTACCACCCGATGGTACTATCTAGCTGTCATATGGCAATGAAACCTGGTTACTTCATCAACGGAATGTGCGACATCCGAGTCGCTTTCATCTACAATGCCTAAAATATATCTTGGATATGGTTCCGAACACTGGGGTACTTCGACGAGCAAACACTGACAGGATTGAATGTATGCTGATGTTCATTCGGCTTTGCTGGTTAAGACACATCCGTATGATGGCCTACGAATTGATTCCCATGCACCTATCGTATGAACAGCTCCAAGCAGGTAGGAAAAGTTCTGGTAACCATCAGTTGCAAAACCTGGATGTTGTCTAAGTAAACCTTTCGTGTTGTAGTATCGGTTTTAGATCTTGATGGAACTTAGCTTTGAATCGGACCATCTGAAAGAAAATAATTCGGACGGGCGTCCGAAAGTTTAATGAGCCAAACCTGCACGGTCGTGAATCCAAGCGCGCGGTAAACAAAGGTACTATAGGTGCCATGGGTCATGGAGACACAACTATATAGCGTTGTGATGAATGCAGCTGCGAATGCACCGACCGTCTCGGATTGTTGGGTCATGGACGTACTTACAGTACACTGTCAACGAAAGGACAACGAGAACGTTAAGCGCAGGCAAGTCTATTATTATGTTTTTCGTCCGTATCAATCAAAGGCCATCGTCGTTTGTTAAACCACAAGCTCTCATTTCGGAGGGCTAGGATATTGTAGCCTTCATCTTCGTTGGTCCAATGTAAGGTGAGGGTTTTCGGTTCAAAGTGCTTTTTACTTTCTTCTTGATTCTACTTACAGTGTACTGAAATACTTTTCGCTTTATGTTTTCAATATCTCTCTTCCCAACCTAGATCTTATCATTGGGGTTTTTACTTTTTGCTTCCGACAGGTGAGTTTGTCTTCATACTAGTCTACTATATGAATACCCAGTATTGGCCAGCTAGATCACAAAGGCTCCAACTCACACGTCTCCTGGTCTTATTCCTTCGGGTTTATGCTGGATACGCGATGTGAGTGCAACCAAAAGTGATGCAGCGCAAGTCACTTGTGAATATGGTTACGGTAAAGCGTCTCTTGACTACCGTCACAGCGGCAGGTTAATCCAAAACAGATGCCATTAATCGTATGTAGTATGGATATGTGAAGTAAGCAGCCTATTTCATGGCAAGTATCTTGTGATGTATGGGCTGAAACCTAAACCGAATCGTCCTCATATATCAAGATAGAGCATTTATTGCCACGAAGTTTATGATGAGATTACAATCCCGCCGCATTGTTATTTTGATATTCCAGGATTTACCCTTTTTGGTAAAACCAAATCGGATGTTCATAAAAAGTAGTAGATGATAAATACTCACTTTTCCGTTGCGTATTAAGCTGTGCCATGTCTTTGTTTAAGGGATCCATTTTCACTTGGTAGACTTTGGCCGTGTCAATTATTTTTCCAAACTTTTCAATTGACTGGCTTGATAACAACGAAAATTGTTTTCTAAGAGTGGCCAGCTCGTTCAGATGGTGTTCGATCTGAAGTACATAAATAAGGTATCACAAGTCATTGAACGCACCTGCATGGATTAAAAACTGGTCTCTGTTCCTGTGCGTAAACAACTTGGCAGCATACGACTGATCTTATAGCTGGCTCGAGAAAATCTTTAACTTTTGCAAGGAAAAATGTAACACACGGACAGATAGATGAATTCATTTGGCAATGTTGCTAAGGTATAAATTAGGATTTTGAAAGCGTGATGACAATCGAAAAAATCATCAGCTACAAAGCAGTGCTGGACAGTGCAGGCGGCCAGGGTGGGGTAGAAACATTTAATGACACGATTCACAGTCTTGTCGTAATTACCATCTAACTATATCAGCGCAGGTTTTGTGTCTACCAACGTTGCGTTGTTCACAGTTTTTGGTAGACAAATCGTTGACACAGGGATACAAAAACCAAAGTACGGTTGCGCGTGGTTCAGATTTGAGAAATTAAACTGTATAGACCGTACAGCAGGATGAATCACACACAACCATAAGACAAACGAATACACATATTTCCGGTAAAACTGCTGAAAACCATGGGGAAAAGAGATGTACGACTTCGTTACTGCTGTAGATACGCTATTAGCAGCATTTAGGAACAGAAGTTCTCAAAAGAGCAGCTTGCGTTAAATAAAACGAGATCAAACTCATCCTGTAACACCCGACTTCAGATATTTACAGAATAAATAGATTAAACATAACCCATAATTGATCACAGCCATCGCATTCCCATAAACTTTCCAATCGGTCCCTTTCGAAACGAAGCACTAGACTCAAGTTCCGCTCTTGTTAGAGCTCGTCAGTAGTCCATATCCCTGCCGCTGCCGGGACTAGAACTCCGGCTACGCTGTTCATGAGGCAACCGTGTTGACCATTGCGCTATCGACCTCACATTAGGCACGACCGAATTATCATACGTGAACGCTCAACCACTTTCGTTTGTGATTAGTGATCAAGTTGCTCGATCGCCTTGATAAAAGACACGGTAACTGTCCTGTTAACTCCAACCGATGGCCCATCGACCAGGACTCCTCTTCAAGTTAAAATAACGGAAATCATTAACTTGTTGAGCGACTTTTTGACTACTGATGAATAGTAGTAGTTCTGTGATGCAGCTTGATCTTCATGTAATTTATAGAAAAACTGAAAGTAACAACGTCATCGATGAACCCGAAATCGGCCAGCCTGCTACTGTACGTTCCAGTGCATCACAAATTAGTGCTCTCAGCACATTATTCTTACAAATGAAGGGGAGAGAACAAGTACTACGTACAAACGCCTAATGTAGACAATGAAACATGCGGATCATGCGTAGCGGAATCTTTCTTCGAGAAATGAGCTGTTCATCAACAACATCTGCCACGGGGTTGTGTTATTTAAATGTATAAAAATGACTGGTGCTTAACATTCAATCACGTTTCTAGTGTACGCAACAAATTTTCTTGTCAGCCAACGTAACTATTTTATACCTCAACTTGAACATGAGTCACGCTTGATAGTAGCCTTCGCATTCAGATAGATTTTCCAGCCAGTCTCTTTCGAAAAGAAGCACTAGACTCGAGTTGCCTTATGAAAGTGTGGCCCGAGCTTCAGTGCAAACCGTGATAAGGATATGCACTACTGATGAGCCTTAACAAAACCGAAACTCGAGTTTAGTGCTTCTTTTCGGAAGAGTCTGGCTGATAAGTCTATCTGAATGTGAAGGTTGCAATCAAATGTGTGATGTTCAGCGTGGAAGTAACCAAATCCTCGATTACTCATCAGCAACCTTGTATTTCTAACAACAAATAGTTCACACATTTGCACCAACGCAAAAAGATAAGGATAACAAACCGAGCATCGATGCAAAAAAAATCCAGCATTTCTAATGACAAACAAAACTGAATGGAAAGATTGAACCTGGTGTTGTTTTAGCATGTGATCTATCAAAAATAAGGTTTGGTAATTGAATGGGTCCTTAAAAAGCACCTGGATGTGGACTAAGGGAAAACTTGACGATAAGAAAGATTGTGAATATGATAGTAGACTTCGAGGGTTAGAGTACGCAGACGATATTAATCTAAGCTGTGATGCCTCGTGAGAACCCGCAAACGTTCAAGATAGAACAAGGGCTTCAGTTCATCAGTTTGGTATCACGCCTGCACGACTGGCAGGACCCTGCGTCCCTTCTTTCTCCTGAGAGCGAGTAGACAAAGACAACTGGGTACAGCATTAACGTAGGTGGAGTGTATGGCAAGGATAAATCGCAATGCGAAGGCGGAGATGGTCTTGCCAACTTGCGCCTTCTGTGACGTCGGCATGTCAATCTTTTTGTGAAAGACCGGGTGTACAGTGCAAATGTGCGAACAACCTTAGTGTGCGGCCACGAAACCTGGTTTATCCGTAAGCAGAGTGATAACAAGGTGCTTGTTTTAGACCAGTGACTTCTCCGGAGTATGGTGTGTCAGCAATGACGACATTCGACTGCGTCTCCAGGACGGATAGAATTTGTCTATCACTCAGAATATTAGTCTCGTTTTACAGACACGTCTTATGAACGTCCAATTGCCGACTGTCAAGTCGTTTCTTGGTTACTAATGACAAATTGGTTTGGAAACAGCTGCTTGATGGTCAGGTTATAACATGGGTCCGGAGCATAAAAGCTCCGACTCCAACTTATGCTTCAGAAGGGTGTTCCCTACTTCCTGGTTGAGGTCCAAAGGACGGAAGAAAAACTTTGAGAATGCTATGTGACATTATGAAAAGCAGAAGTCAATGATACTCATGTTGCAAGTCTGTTTCCTCTGGTTTCTTTGTCTTATTTCCACCTCATAATTCAGTTCTCTCCCATATTGAGGCACACTTGCCAGTCCACGTAACTACCCTTATTAACTGTTAAATAAATATAACGCGCTTTCTGAAAGCAATTATTACGTTGCGAGGTAACATAGCAAAATGGCAATGACCATCTGCTTTCACAGACTAAGACTGTGTAGTAATGATAATATGAAGTGCACATTACAAAATATTCTAGCAGAACTTTTACTTAATGAAACACACTGCTAACGATCTCTGGCAAAAGTGAAACTCGAGTACAGTGTTTCGCTTCGAAGAAGGTTGACTGAAATATCTATAAAAAATACGACGGCAGTGGTCATTCATGTCACGTTCAATTAATATAAACCGAAAGTCCTTCACTATTTATTAAAAATACAGGGTTTCAATCACGATAGAAATAAAAAACCTCTAAAGCGTGACACATACCTAGCAGTTGTTGGTTCCTACTAGCAGACCTCTAGTTGAAATCTCTTGCTGGTTTAGGATGGACATCTTACAACCTAAAGAATACCGTTACAGTATCATACGATAGCTGATAATGTTATGAATAGAGAGCACGGATTATCATGGATACTGATCTGGACACTTGTGACAATCATACTTGAGGCACACAGCAGTGATCACATACATACTTTTATTCACACCTAGGCTACTTAGAGCTGAGGGCTTCCGTCGCACTTTCACCTTATAAACTGAATACAATTTTGTTCTAAAGACAAATTTTAGGACAACCACAACTTGTCTACTTTTGGGGAAGGCTTTATTACAAATAACAGGGATGGCGAACTGTGTGTATTGAAACATTCATACCTGATGGACGGATATGCTCATAGTGACGTTTTGAGAAGATAAAATTGTAGCATATGAGTAAATCAGGAATTGTTTGCAAAAGCGTCTTCACTAAGAAGCTTCACGTAACCTTACACCCTGGAAGGAACAAAAACATCATCAGTTAAAGACATGATAAGCGCGAAACCAAGTCACTAAGTTATATTATGTCGAACTAAATACAGCGCTAGCAAAGTGACAAAGTTAGCTGAGGACAAAAGACGGCGTCAAAGGAAAGAGGGGTTTACATACATCATTCGATACTTACGTAAACAAAACATGAAATAAGGGTTCCTCTTTTGAGAAACAGTTGTCAATGTAAACAGTTATGTAACGGTTACGATACAGTAGACGTGCTGGGATATTCAAGTAGATGATGTCCGGGAAGGTCACGCACTGCAGATCCATTCATCTGGCTGGCAGGGGCAAGTAGCTTGGCTCTGCTTTAGTTCCTCCTCTGTCACACCGGTCCAACTTGAGTTCCTCGAGGTTATGGATTGGAAAACAACCCTCAATCTGAAAGCTGATTGCAAAATAAGCGGGGATCTCTCAGAAAATAAGCTGTCGTAGACAATATGCGATAGTACTGCCGGTTAGCAATCAGGTTTCCATATGAGCGATTTGACGACATAGTGATAAGGCGCATGTTACTCAGTCACAAAAAACATCAATCAATTTCAACGGGAGCATATGGGCTCCCAGATAGCGTGCCGTCCGTATGGGCCCGACAGCTTTGGTCTCCACCAACCATGAAGAAATTAAGAGGAAGATGTACGAATTATCATGGTGATCACCGGCCCCAACGGGCACGAAACGTAAACCGATTACTTTGAATAATTGGACCCCATTCGAAGGGCGTGTGAACCAATTGGGTCATCGGCAACAGCAGACAGGTGTCGTAACAGTTCTGTTGGTCTTAGACTCTCTGGCTAGGAAGATCTATTACAGCAGATCCACCCTCCCTGATGGATCATCGGAATACTGCGTTGTTTCTGTCGTAACCTCATGTGGCATGCATTCTAAATCATAGATAGATGGACCCCAACCCAATGGATAGTGAACTACGTGCTACACCCCACTGCCCGAGTGGATGGATTTTCTTTGAAAGAGGCCTACAGCTGGATTCCTCAAGTCAGTCCTCTGTTTCCGCTTGAGCAACCGAAAAGTAGCTTATCCGCACAATTATGGAAACATAAATTATAAGTTGTCCCTTGTTCTTTCCATAACTCTTTGGCGAGGGTGATGAGGTCCGACATTACTTCTATGTCAGATGCTACCAAACCAAATAAATCTGTCTTATTTTCCTGTCATTTGTTTTGTATCTTTAATTAGTGATCTCCCAAAACTCGTTTTCAGACACATCACAGACTTACCTCATTTGCCACTCGCGATAGAAGTCATAGCCAGAATGATAGTGTGCCAAACACTATGGTGATAACACAAACCCCTAGTCCCCTGAACACCATTTGAGCACGCCCTCCTCAATGTTCGGAAATTTATGCAAACAGATCAGCAAACAAATCTTACCCGCACATTAGAGACAATCGCTATCGATATCTGCTGTCTTGCTGAAACATTGTTTTAAGGTTCTCGCGCGGTGATACAACTTCCACTTGCGTCGGCCGCTCTACCATGCGCATACAATATGCCCTTGTCTGAAGGCCCTGTGGTTCAAGCCACTGACCAAACCGGCGTTAGAGTCGCCCTGAATGTATATACAGAGAAAACGCTGTTTGATTTGATGCCTGTCAACAGCCGCCTTTGCGCCGTCAGATTCGAGGATACTGATACAGCCACGAGAGGCTACCATCACAAACGCTGTCCGTTTGTTGTTGCAGCATGTTCCCACAGACTATGATCCAGAAATAATCGAAGATGATTTATACTACCAGTCAACTAACCATTTGCATGCTGCCTGGCGTATAGACATTATAGGACTGACTATAGAATCAAACACACAAACAGATAGGCTAACTGCTGACAAATGCAACTTACGTGGTCGGCATTTTTTACGATGACCGTCGAACAGACAACGGTGAGCTCTTCCTGCAGCTTTGTGCTAACAATCTGTTACTAGCGGACTAATTTTCTACAACCTACATGCCAACGCACCATCTGGTGATACCCGTCACCAGGCCAATCGTAGACAGACTAATCCGACAACCACCAGTGGCGTGTCTGCTTCAAATACAGTGGGCAAATCTGGAGGAGTGAATTTCCATTATGGGCTGATATGCGCCAAGTTTGCACTGTGCTATAATGAGATGCCATTATTCCATTAAACACCCACTCGTATCCGAACTAATGGAAGAAAAACAACCAATCTGAACTCTCTAGAGCGCGCCTATCACTGATCTAGGACCCTATCAGCCAGAAGACCTGAAGCACACTGGGCTCATGAAGCAAATAGTGTTACCTTGTGCAATACTACTGTTCTTTCAGCAGTCAAACATTACCATCATCATAACAACCATGAGCCTGACCAAAAGGTACTGTGGCTCGGGCCGCCGCTCACCTCAACAGTGACGTGAAATATCTTAGAAGAAAACGTTACTAAGAAAGTCAAAAGTTCATAACATGAGACCAAGAGGATGAACTAGAGATGTTATGAATACAGGTACGCCATTGACTGCGACACATCGCCATCTCGGGCAGCATCTCTAACCAGCAGTTTGAGTGATCACGAGGACCCCATCCAGGCAGGCGACACCTACCCACTTTGTTCAATGGAGCAGTCAGGGTCATGATATTTCGTGACCACGTTGTTGGTTGACCATCACGCGGTTTTACCTAACTGTCGGCGGCCTCAGCATATTATGTTCGGTACGGTAAACGATCAGATGACATACGGAGTACGTGACTCAACCAACGCAAGCTGCGTGCCATGACCGACTGATCAATTGATCGCGCATCCCGAGCGTCCCGGAATACGCATCGGCGAACTGCCATAGTGCTCACTCGATCAGGCCACTTAGTGTAGGCTATTTGACGGAGACAACGATGGTCAAACACAGCAAGCCTGTTAATATCTTCTTTGTGGACAGACCACGTTTCCGAACCATAAGGCAAAATGGAGCGCACACAGGCATTATATATCCTTCCTTTCAGCGACAACCGGACGTCTTTCCGACGCCACAGACGACGCAGTTTGGCAAAGGCAACTCGTGCCTTTGCTATCCTCGCTGATATCTCATCAGTAGTATTACAGGCTGACGAGATAGTGCCATCCAAGTATGTGAAACTGTCCACAGTCTCAAGCGGATAACCAGCAATGAAGAAAGTAGGAGTTGAAGTGTCCCAGTCTTGAAGCAGCACTTTGCACTTTGAAGGTGTAAAGCGCACTCCATACAAACCAGCTCGGTCGCTCAATTTGTCCAGAATGGTCTGCATGTTTTCGGCAGAGGGGCTAAGTAAGACAATGTCGTCCGCATACTCCATATCGGTCAATCTAGCGCCAGGAAGATGCTCAATACCAGGTTCACTAGACTGCTCAGGCGCACCTTCCAGAATGTCGTCCATGACAAAACTGGACAGGAAGAGGGAGATCGGACACCCCTGACGAAAACCACTAGAAGTGTTGAACGCCCGAGACAGTTGTCCATAAACTCTCACCCTGCTTGCAGAGTGAGCATACGCTGATCTCAGCAGATTCACATATTCCCATGGTACTTCCTTGCGAAGGAGACAGCTCCAGAGAACGTTACGAGCAACTGAGTCGAAAGCAGCCTTTAGGTCCAAAAAGACGACCACTGTCGGCCGCCCGTAAGAGTGCCGATGTTCCAAGATCCATCGCAAGGTAAAAATATGATCAATGCATCCCCGACCGGATCGGAATCCTGCCTGTTCCTCACGTATCTGGCTTCCTCTGGGTTTCGTGAGCCGATGTAAAATAAGGCCAGTGAGTAACTTGGAGGCAATAGACACCAAACTGGTGCCTCTGTGGTTATCACATAGACTTCGGGCCCTCTTTTTGAAAACGGGAATGACTCTTGGTAGACATCAGTCACGAGGCATCTCTTCAGTCTCCTAGATCGTCTGGAGGAGTCGCGTCAGTTCCGATATCAACCTCTCCCCACCATCCTTGAAAAGAGAAGGAGGAAGGAGGTCTGGACCAAAAGCCTTATTACACTTCAATAGCTTGAGCTCTGTGACCACTTCTGCTTCCGACGGAGGACCGTCTGGAATGCAATATATGACCAATCAGGTCCCGTGGTTCACATGATCTGGTTGAGGCCAACTGAACTGTTCTTCAAAATCTTCAGTCCGCTTATCAAGTCGGCGCGATTGACTGGTAATAAGTGAACTACCTTCTTCACATATGGTCTCACTTACACAGACTCGACGGCCAGTACAAACATGGATCAGAGAAAACAGCCTTCTGCTATTCCCAGATAAAAAAGGCTCTTTCTATCTCTTTCGATTGTTCGACCAAGTAGTGCTCACGGTCTTTGCGCAAACTTCTAGTCAGCTTGCGTTCAAGTTCTTGACGGTCGTCATTATATTAAAAACCAGATGGGATCGAGCGACGCTCTTTCATGAGGTCCATCGACGTGGCGGGAATCCAGTTCTGTCGCAACTGAACAGCTCCTTCGGAACATGCCTGTTCACAGCATGCTTTCATAGCTTCGACGATTTGTTCCCAATGTTCGTTAGAGTCATTCACATGACTCGAACTGGGCAGCTACCTCGAAAACGCCTTTTGATAAGCGTTCTTTACATCCGCATTGCTTGAATGCCAGTTAAGCACCTTGCATTTACGAGCGTATGTGCTCTGGGCAAATGATAAAACAAAACGGGCATGCACAACAGCAT
>LUCH01001841.1:0-18335 GCA_013368495.1 Paragonimus heterotremus
CTGAGCATTCAAATCGCCCGCTAGTATGATGATGTCTGAGTGTTTAGTTGACACGGTTATTCATTTACATTTCATACCGACTATCCTCTCGTATGTGAACATTACAGAAATTTGTAAATACTGGGAAACAATTCTGATCTGTTGTGAATATTTATCGGTCCTTGCTTCCACATCTGTGTACCCACTTCACGTTTGCGCTTACTGACCGCTTGTACAATATACGGGTGTCTTGGTTAATACATTTTCCAACTGTACGACTGATGACAACTGTTTGTATAACGGAATACTTGTGAATTCTTATAATCTATTAGCAATCTCCCTAGAAAAGTAACACAACGACAACAAAATGATAACACTGGAAATAGAAAAGCTCTGAAGAACCTGGTAAAATCTCTGACTGACCATCAGGAGTGAATAAAATCTTCTTCATTTGTAACATGCTTGTGACAAGGAATGTTCGCAAACGATAGACCTCACGATCGCTATGAACCTCACGATAACAATTCACTGGCTGCTCACTGACGTCGGATTCCATCACTGTACATTGAGTCGGTGAAGAAAAGGGGCAAAAGTGTAGGGTATTACTGTGAAGATTTATTAGCATAATGAACTGAAGCAAAATGTAAAATGAGCAAAATTAAACACGAGTAGCGCTTGAAGTTGCTTGATGAAATCCTGTTGACTCGGTGGATATTACTTGATGATTGACTTGTACCAGAAATGACTTTGAGGATCTACTATTTAATGAACATTCCACGGGACCATAACTGAAGCTTGGAACAACTATTTAATTATTCTGAAACACACACTGGGACAAAAGTGAATTGAGGGAATGAATCCAGCAACACACTTTAAACCGCTGAGACTCAGTACTGCAACAAACTGTATGGTATCCTTGGATGTATACCACTCAACTTAGTGCTGATACCCTGATTGTACCCTATGATGATAAGAGCGATGCTGACGTAGACTACGGTACAGATGATGACGATGATAAAGTTGTCAAGGTGAATGGTGTTTCTGTTGTTAGTTTTGATGAACAAGCTCAGGATTATTAGAAAAACGATATCGACAATAGTGATAACGTCAGAAGCTGATACTGAAGACGGTGGCGATTATGGTCAAGTGGGAAGGGACACTATCACAGTCGACAATCTATCTTCAAAGCTCTCCCAGGACAGAAGTCATGAATTTTATGACGTAATGTTTTCAACACGATTTGTCAAACAGAAGAGTGTGACGGGTGACATTTTGCCGGAAACTAAATATATTTAGTATCAGAGTAATGTAACTGTACTAACTAATTTGAAATCTAAAGTATTGTTTTTCAGCAGTATTTGCAAGCACACTTGTTTATGTTATCAACTGTAGCAGATGGCTGACTTACTTGCTCGGACGTCGAATGCAGTAGATTTGGAAAGTTTTTTCTAAAACAGACAAAAACAAAATATACGGACAAAAAATCACTTGGGCAAGTTTGTGTTATATACTCCGAAAGATGGCTTGCAGGTGGGTGAACATATAAAACATCGTGTAAGCTCACAAAAAACCGGAGAAGTAGATGAGCAAATTTCACTGACTTGTTAATGGAGAAGGCTTTATAGAAAGCCAAGTACAGACAAGAGTTACAGGTTGTCAATGAAGGCGAACTACCTATCTCTAAACATATCTGTATACAATACTTGATTTTACTTTATGCCCACTAATGAGTTTGTTGATGCTTGTTTTGATTGTTTGTTGGTATAACTTTGGCTTGGTGAAGTTTTCATGTGTTCGTCTGATCAAAATTTGTCGACTTATTGAATCCTGTGATTGTTTGGACGCAAGGTGTAACCATTAATAAGCTTCCGGTATACTTTACAGCCTCACTTGTTCACTAGTTCTTCCGTTCCACACGCACGACCCATACTGTAACACTGTCATTTGCGCCTAATCGAGACGGTAATGTTTTTGTTATCCAGCAATCGCCGGTGTATTGTGCAATTGACGTTAACTCATCAACTAATCACTTATATCCAACCTGTATGTGAGATTCCCATGAACTATGACCTGGTCTATCGCACTGGTGACATTTTTGTCATTGACAGGAGAACGATCTTATTCCTGGATGTTCATTGATAGTTTTGCTAACCTCAACAGATATCTCTTGTTTCCGATTGGTTCACTAAAGCGTTCTTTTGTCCTATAAAAATCTCGTCTTTTGTTAATTGACATCAACGCTGTTTTTCATTACAACGATAGTTAGATATTTTTAATGACCGTTCGCCTTATATACTGACCCTGTTTTCGATACGATTTCTACATTATTTTTGGACAGCGTTGGTTGCACCGTTTAGTGTTCATTTGAATACCATGTAACATTCTGCCTACTGGTTTTGTGTGGCTGAGGTTTTCACGAGGACTCACATTTAAGATTTATTACATCCGACTTGTATTTTGTATTGTATTAAACCACAGCCTTCACCGCTATTTTCAACCTTCGACACATGGACGAACTGACCTCCTAGCGTCACTTAAGCAATTAGACGTTAATCATTCGTTCCTTCGAGATCATACCGTCGCTCACAATTAGCAATGAGATATAGTTCTATCAACTACTCGTTACTAATCAATTCCAAGATCATGCACAATCAACACCTGTGAATGAACAGATGAAAAGCAACGAACGAACACCAGTCTCAGTACCGCTTGCGTAGCAGTAGTTCCGGTGAATGAAGTGTGAAGTTCTGGTCTTGTTGTAACCCTCAGTTTCCAAAATTATTTGTTTCCATTCAGTAAGCGCCTCTTTATTCTCTGACTTTTAATACAGTCCAAGCCGTGGAACTGGTGCCTTTCATGTAATTGTCTAACGCGTCGAAAAAATAAGAATGACGAAGTCCGACCGGCATTTAATAATCTCAGTTTATTAGAGAAACATTAATCCTCCAGGGAGAAACAACAACATTTACTTTAGCGGTTGCCAGTGGAGGACAGCCATATTACGTTTTGATTGGCTGGTTCGTTGTTGCATTCCACAACAGTGAATCAAGAATCTCGGTTGCTTAAATGTGACATAAACAAACTTTTCTGAACCCCAAGCGTTTAAAAATAAATTCAACGTGACAGTTGGTCGCTGTCCTTACTGGCTGATGTTGATCGACTCCGGTTACGTTCACAGCAGTTTGTACATGAGATTTCATGGGCTATATTTTCTCCAGTGAGTGAACTGCCCCAGCCTAGTTTTAATACCAGGTCAACTAACTGTAACTGGCTAAATGGTACATATACACCTAACACCCAAACTCGTTCGGGGTGGGAGTCTCGGGGTTGGTGACGTAAGCTGTGCTGAATCACCCTGAACATTGATCTTTGATTTTTTTAAATTGTTATGGCTTCCGTCAGGATTTTGTTCGGAAAGCCAGCCTTGAATTGCCCTTCCCCCTGTTGATCGTTCAGTATAAATTCGATCGGTTATATCTTTGAACAACCTAGGGAGTTGGGTATACATTTATGTTACAGTGTAAATCAGAGTTGTTTATGGTTTTTGTCATCCACTTACCGTGTCAGTTATGTTAAACGCTGAGTATCTGGCATTAGTAAGTAAAAGATGGATTAGAGCAAAGTAGATTCACTCACCGGCACATCTGTGGTCTTAGATGAGACCCAAATGTGAAAAGTCAGGGCCTCGGCTGGATTCGAACCAGTGATAGAAACACCATCTGTGTTCATTTACTCACTGAAGCTTAGTTTCCTATTGTTCTGAACGTAGTTGTAACATCCGTGAACCCCACTGAACTAGGTCACTTAAATTTACGGACACGTGATGCCTAAGTGACGTTGTCCATACCGGTCCATTTTACAAGGGAGCATTCAATTTGGGATTCTCACGACCAATTTGGACTGGTTGTGAAAACAAGCACCATGCTTATCCAATATAGCATTGCAAACCTGTTACCACTAAGTGGACCACATTACTCAGGATGAAGAACATTTGTACACTGCTATCCAGTTCGTCAATCTCGAAGTCTACCAGCGTAAGGATGAAACTATCGGCTTGGTCAAGAATGACCGACTGTTTCACCCGCTCACTTATTCGATGTGTGCTTGGCTGTCGATGCACTCACTTATCAGTTTGTTCTACTTACTTTCGTGATCAAATCGCTGAGCTAGGAGAAAAACACGTTACCACGGTAACGACGAGGTTAGAGCAGATTATACTTATGATCACCAAATGATGTTATTTACAGGACAATCAATTTTGACACATAGACATGCAATTATGATTATGGCAACCACATCATTTAGTTTGCGAATAAAGAAACCTCGCCTGAAATGGAATTATTTTGCAGTCTATTTAATCGCAGGGATGCCATGACAACGAAACAACTGCTAGTGAGCATTCCAGCTAAATGTCTATAATGATGTTGCATAATTTGTGACCCACATGATGAAGGACTTAATTCATCAAAATATAATTCTGAGCATCTTTGTTATAATCAACTCGACTGTGAGCAGTAATTACATAACTGACTGTCAAGTATTGGACATGTCATTTAAAACAGTTCATTCTCTTCAAAAGTTCGAACAAAACAGTTAGAACAAGAAAACTGGTAGATGCAAGCGATACGTATTGGTTTATCAGTAGCGAATCTACAATAACATGAAACGGTTTCTTCTATATCGATGGACAGTCAATCGGCAGGCTGGGAAAGGTCATTAAGTCCAACAAAAAATCAAGCTCATGAACAACTGCTTCCGAAAACAGGGGTCAGCTTGAGGCGATTGATTGTGACGGCCTCGACAAACTGCAGGAATCATGACTTGGAGTGACGTAATAGGATTCTGAATGCACAAACTGGGTCGATAAGGTAACCAGTGGTCAGGACCTGTCTTGCGACTGCGAACATTGGTTGCCTGTATGTTCCAACGATATTGCGGGTCTTCTGTAGTACGAAGTTTTGCACCCATTTAGGTAAATTTTCCTTCACTCTGGAAATCAAGCATCTCTCGATCCCGCCTATATAACTTTCCTTGCAGTTACACGTAAACTGATACGTACATTGTGAGGTGGCACTGATAGGCTGATCTCTTTCGATTGAAGGGACAGGCATATCATGTGTCCGAGCTAATCCAGAGAGTTTTGCTGCGTCAAACGTTCATTTAATTGAACCAAGTAGATTTTGTTTTTTGATGCATACTGTAATCACCTTTAAAAAGCAATTCCATATAAACTCCATTTTTTTCTCATTGTGACTACCTGCTTCGACTGTGGCTTCGGTCTACTATGCCTTTCTGTGAACCTTTTTGGATAACCATTAGACCGCGGTACAGATGTGGTCAAGTCTAGTTCTTCCACAAGTCTATTCTGTGTATAGGTTCGTCTTGCGTGTGCGAACAGTGTATTTTCTTGTGCGCGTTTGTGATGCATAGGTGTGAAACTGGATAAGTTCAGATATTGACCGGACCACGTGGATTTCCTATAAAAATCTCTTTTACTAGAGCCATTTTCCCGGCGATCTATGAGTATGTCAAGAAACGGTAAACCATGATCGTAGATGAGACCCAGTTGTGAAAAGTCAGGACTTCGGCTGGATTCGAACCAGTGATAGAAACACTATGCTAAAACGTGATAAGCGCGTTTTGGCACGGTATGTCTGTTGCTGGTTCGAATCCACCCGAAACAGTTATTTTTCATAATTGGGTCTCATATATAATCTTAAATCTGCTAAACTGCTTATTAATACAATGATCAGTCTGGACTTCGCATGTTACCTCCGGGTTGGAATGATAACTACTCATCTATCTATCATCTGTTTGGAATGACTGAACACTGGTGTATCATCAACGTAGCGTTCGTAGTATGACAGACTTGCTACGTCTGCCGCTAACTGTTGCTCAGTCTTTAAGAACAAAGAAAGGTCTGTTAAGATAGGCCCTAGTGGGCTTCCCATGACTACTCCATCTACTTGACGGTAGGACCGACCAAGAAAACGAAAACTCACGTTTTCAGTTAGTCTCAGAATAGCATTAAGCAGAGGCAAAATTGTGTGGTTCGTTTCAACGAGCTCACAAATACGATCAAGTGCTTCGTGTAGTGAGACATTCGTGAACAGTGGTTGTACGTCTACAGAATACTGCAGCTCGTTAGCGTGATTGACTTTCTCGTTTAATTAAGTGGAAAAAAAGTCAGTTCTTCTGGCCAACGGTTTAAAACTATACAAGAAAGCTAAATCCCTGAAGCAAAATAAGTTGCCACAAGAGTGCATCACGGTGGTCGATCCTGGATCGATCGAACTGACCTGCATTGATAGTGGTTTCCACGTGTGTTCAAAGAACACCTATGTCCACCATTCGTAAAATAGTGAATGTTGAACCTCATATCACTCTGATCCAACAAATTAAACCTACTGAAACAATGAAGGCGCTGTGATGCTTAAGGGAATAAGTTCGACATATACCGCTCCCACTAAATTGCATGGTCTATTTACAAAACTAGACTAGCGATGCGTTTGGGTCCCGGTATGCATTACTCCACATACTCTAGCTTGTCTAAGTGAGTGAGTAAACGCCTAGAATATATGTGCAAGTTGCTTTCACCTAAGTTTTTGAAGAACACTCAAAGCATCTCGATTGCATACCACTTAACATGGTTAGTCACTGTTGCCAAACGAATCGCCTTAAAAACTAAGAAAGTGCTTGTGAATATACAGGGTGTTTCACTAATCATAGAACACGAGGATTTTGTAGTAAAAAGGATTTATCAGCATTTTAATGCGTTTTTTTGTTATAATGTTTAGTATAGTAAAACTTATAACATGGTGGGACTGTTCGTACAGTCTGATTGAATAACCTTATTCAGCCCTAACGACATGAATTAACTTAAAGGAAAGGCATACCTGACTTAGTGTAATCACTCGTAAACTGATTTTCTGTTGTAGATACGTACAGAGAATAATCGTAGTAGTCGGTGCGCCTAAGCACCTCCTTATGTTGCTGATTAGACAATCTCAGTGTAAACCTTGGATAGGCGAGCGTTTAAAAACTCCAGATATGGCCAACCAGTCTATCTAGTTTCAATGTATTGTTTCGTTCGATCTGGAAATGAAAATTGCGCAAACGCTTCCACTCCGTCATCTGCCATTACATAGGAAAGGTGAGCGGGATACTTCAGTACAAAATGTGACCGCTATGGAAACCCAACGCTTGTCTGGCTGTGCACCTCCGTATACATCGATGCAAGGACGGCGTAACACAGGAAGTTGTTACTCACTCTCGCAAACTCCTTGAATCTACCGAATATGAGCGCAACTCTTCGGTCAGGATTGGTCTCAATAAATATGGACGGTATGCACATCCCGCCGGACGCAACCAGGGCAAATTTGGATGCGTGAGAACCTCAGGGCATAAATGGTCCCAGCAGCAGTCAGCTACACTTCTCAGACTTGCTGCCGAGCTAACTCCGACGTGTCTCATTCGACGTATACTCTATTACCGTGTTCTGTCGCACTTTCCATATAGTTTGTCCGTAAGTATTCGGATGAGCTCATGCGCAATGAATGGGCAGAACAACAATGCTCCTACACTCAACGCAAACATCGTTTCCCTGATAAACGTAAGATTGAACGTCCGTTTAGTCCAAACTGTGTTAACGTAACCCAAATTCATTAGCGACGCTTTCTTACACAGGGAGGAACTGTTAACAGTCGGCCATAGTCTTAATGTATACATTTCAACACAGCACAAGCAAAGCCATTGTTGAACATGCATGCTTTACAAGCTTTCTTGGTAACTTGGCGAGTAGTCACTCGGTGACGTGCTCTTGTTGTAGAGAGAACCTACACGATCAGGAGGCCGATACGAAGAGTCAACTACACAAATATTTAAAAACTGTACCACCAGCGAAAGAAATATGCCGCCTTAGTAGTCTTTCTTGAAAACAGCAGAAACGCCCACAAGATAAACCGCAGTCTCCTGGATACTTTCAAGTACTGGTCCGGGGTGTTTTTTGTTCACTCGCACATTAATGAGCGACCATCACTTAAGATTCTCCCTCCGGACTGACCCTTGATCGACCCGATCACTGGAGACGAAGTATCTTGCATGGAGAACACTTCTCCAGGTTCGGACAAACTGTTGTTAACACATCTGAAGCGCACGAAAGTCGATATCTTGGCCGGATATTTCATTTTCTTTCTGCTAACTGAAGATTGTCCAATCCATCTGTGCCAGTCCTGAATCACGCTTGTAGTAAAAGTGAATAACCCCTCATCTCCCGGTGTTCTCAGACCCACTGTCATATCTTGAACGTTGATACGTTGCTGTTATATGGACTTTAGTTTTCATTCACCTGTGCTCATTACTTTTCGTGGTATCATGTATTCTCCTTCATGCAACGCTACACTACAACTGTGATTGCCAACTTATGCTATTACTAATTTATATCTACTGACTATTCTTGATTCCCTGAAACTTATGGCATATTTATGTTAGAAACCTGTATTGATTGTTGCTACCTTCTGATAGTTGTCTCACTATGAAGGGCATTTCTCCGTCCTGATACGTGAGCCTTAACTGTGATAGCACTCCTGTACCCTGTGTAAATTACTCTTTAAAATAAACAATAAAAAGTCGTAATGACAGTATACTAGTTTTTGTGTGGGGGAAATAATCTTATTAGATTGACTCAAATATGAATTTGTTTACACGGTTTCCTTTAATACTAAAGTTGTCTGGTTACTATGTTGTCAAGTCCGCTCCATCTCAGGTTGTATATCTCCGACTTGGACGTACGTTCATAGTGATTGCATTGCTTGATTAGTTCACTTTCACAACTTTGATTGGATACGGCTATTATTGTCTGTGAAATGACTTTCACGACCAATATTGTTCTTTGTGTGTTTCAGATAGTGTTACCACAAAAGGTGTACCGCATACGTCAATGTTGTTTTACAAGAATGGTAGTCAGTAGCGTTATAAGGAAAGCGATACCTCACCAACTAATGTGCATCAGATAGCGTGTCAAATCAGACAGTTTGCGAAGACAAATTGTCTGAACAAATTGTAATGATTATAGTCTTGTTTCAAATACATTTTGATACTGGTTGGCTCATTGCTCTTTGTGTTAGCAAGGACGGTCGGTTGGTTAATCTGAACTGCAGTAGTTGGTCAACGTGAAAACTTCACCTGTTCCACTAGCTTAGTTGCTGATAAGAAATCATGCACAAACAAAACAAAAGGTATGTGAATACCTAGTGAACAGAAAGAGCGTAAACTGGTAAATAAAACCATCTAAAGTATTAGCGGTCGAAATCGATTTCTGCCTTAACGGTTAGCTTCAGTTCGTTAGGATTAAACGTTGCCTATGTGTTCTGTCACAATGCGGATTGAGTTGAACGATTAGTTGGCCATTTCCATACAAGTGTTTAGTGTAAATGACTGCACACACCTGTATTCATATGTGAATCGATGAAATTGAGATGGATGTACACGACAAAACATGTTTCATCAAAGTTTAATCTGTATGTCGTGTTGTTATATAGCTTGAATCAGAGAGCGCTCAAATACCCTGTGGATAGTTGTTTTACGCTTATTCACTTCTCAGAGATATTTGAAGCGATAAGGCGTCAATAAAAGCCTTGATTAACACAATCAAACGCTGACTGACTCAGTGAGTGAAACAACCGAGTGAATGCGCACAGATCGGTCAACAAACTTTCCGAGTTTTCCCCTAACTAGCGAGATTTTAGAGTCGTCCGTGTTAGTGTACTTTGTGAGGAGTATTCTGCCTTCTTATCATAGTCATTCCACCTTACACCATTTGATTGTATATGTAAACTGGAGACAGGTTTCATGCTTGAAGAAACTGAGATACCGCTCTACTAGTCTCACCAACATGCTAGACTCACAAACACAAGGGTCAGAGTAACATCTGACCTATGTCTGTCCAATGCACTAGTCGGGTGTTTTCTGTTGAAATGGGTTATCTGTAAACCTTATTTGAATGTGAAGGCTGTAACATGAGTTGGTGGACAAAAATGACCTAAAATGAACAGAAGTTGACAAAATGAAGACAAAGATCATATTCAAGGACTGTTTCATCAACAGTGGATATTGGACCCAGATTCATTTTAATCACTGTGGTGGTTATCTACACAACTGATAAGGTAAAATCATCTCTTGAGGTCTGGTTCATCCTGTGAGTCATACTGTATGGAACCAAGTGTTGTACACTTAAGCACAACATAAGACGAAATTATGCAGTACATTTCACGAACCACGATCGTGTATTGTAATGCGATTAAAATGAAGTCCCTGGTAGTGTTGTGTTTATTCATCCATTAAGAGAACTAAACCAGTGAGTGTTTTGATTCACTGTACTGATGCTTTGTCTACGAGAATCGCGAAAGGAATGTCTGGTGTAAAACAGCACTACCACGAAGGCCCTAAAGCCAGCAGGAAAGACCAAGTTTCAACATGAAGGATCGTCAAAAATTTGCGCTTTTCGGTTAACATGTAAATCGACTGATTGGTTATCAATCTGAATCAGTCCTGGGACACATGATGGAAACTGAATGATGAAAATTGGCCAAACATTCCCACAATAAAATACACTGGTTTCACTACTTGTAGAAAACCGTGTGATCAGGATTAGTATTACTCGTCGATTTTCTTATCCGACATTTGAGTCGTTCGTTTAATTTTTTTCTCAATCCACTCCATAAAATCCGACCCAAAACTGTAGTCGGAGTTAAGCTACGTTGGGCAGGTAATAAATCGTTTTGGATTCTTCGTGTTTGAATGGTGTGAATTTTACAAAATTTCATTGCAAATAATGTCGACCTCATTACTAACCGTTGCCCAGTCTATCTATAGTTCAAGTGCACAATTAGTGATGATAGTCTGGTAAACGAGAAACAAGGTACTAGATCGTTAGTTATTTGAATACTATGTAGAGATTTTCTCAAGCCTTTATACATCATTGTACTGTTACCACATTCTGGCTTTCGGTACGGTTTGCTTGATGAGATACTGTACTTAGAAGGCTGTTACTTTATCCATTAACCATCCGCATATTCCTTTTAAGTCAGCCATCTTAGTTAGGCCGATCAGTTAGTAGTACAAACGTTGACGACGTCATCGGTTCACAGTCGACGTGCTAGTAGTCGCGGCTGAAGCTCCTTCAGCATTAAGTTAGGTCACTTCAAACAGATATTTCAACAGTGTCTAGTTCTCCGTCGTTAACTGTGAGTTGAAAATGGCATCCTCGTTCGCTTCTGCGCAATCTCTGGTCAACTCAAGGAAGTTACCTGACCGAAAAGTTCAATGGACAACGTGAAGCTATACAACAAAGGCAATAACCACACAAACACAGGCACATTCATAAACATCCATGCACATCAGTTACCAGGACAATCTGGTACTGACGAACAGGCCGTTACTGATGAGTAGTAGGAGATTTTGGTTTTCATATAGATTGAATATCACCCACAAGTGATCGTAAATGTCGCATTCCCATAGACTTTCCAGTCGGCCCATTTCGAAAAGAAACGGACACTAGACTCTAGTTTCGCTCTCATTAGCGCTCGTCAGTAGTGCATATCATGAGACAACTGTGTTGGCCACTGCACCATTGACCTCACATTAGGCACGACCGAATTATCATGTGTTCAAATAGCAATTAACAGTTGTCTCATGAACAGCTTGACCGGAGTTCTAGTACTGGCATTGGCGATGATATGCACTACTGACGAGCTTTAATGAGAGCGAAACTCGAGTCTAGTGCTTCTGCTACTCGAAGGGGGTCGACTGGAAAGTCTATGGGAATGCGACAGCTGCGATCAATTGTGGGTGATGTTCAATCTGTATGAAAATCAAAATCCCCTACTACTCATCAGTAATTGCTACTGCCTCTACGAACTGGAAAAGCCTTGGATTTTTTGTGGCGTAACGTATCTGAAAAGCATTCTCCAGGTTCAGACAAGGTGGATATGTCAGCAGGTGTCGAGCAGTCTATGACGCCCGTTCCCATGTGACTTGTCACATTTTGGCTTATGCCCAACATTGTGGTGTCCATGGCCGTTTTGCGAACCCAAACTGGAATTTGTTAGTTCACCCGATTGCGTAACTGCTACTCTGTTCTGCCTAAGTAATCGATCCGGCACTCACACGAGGATTCATAGGTGATGTAAGATTTAGCGTCAAACGGTAGCCATGTTTCCAGAAATGGTGTTGGGATTCGGGTGGTGTAGAAAGTGCGCCCTACAGACTGCACTATGCAGGTGATACGATACAACGAAATGTGCTGGAGAAGCACATTGTGCAAAAAACTAATTCCTGACTTTCCTGTTCAAGCATATATGTTACCAAAATCGAAGGCGCTGGTAATTTGCTTGTGTCATTCACCAGTCATTTACGAAGGACAGTCATCAGTTCATGGGTAGTTTTCGGTGCACCGGTGTACACAGAGCATATTTCATGCGTATCAGTCGACTGTAGGTAAATCACGATTCCAAACACTGTTGGGATGCTCACTTGATCTACTTTGAACCAATCAGGCTCACTTATACAGTATAGTTGACTTTTTCATTGGATAAGTGCCCATGTTCTTCAGATGGCCACTTGAACAGCTCGAAAAGGTTATAGATTAAATGACTCACTGATGAGACACAGAAAAGATACCATACAAATTTTCATTCAAAACGGGACTAACTTATGCCTGCCATACTGAATTCAAATGGCAGTTACTCTTGCTTCGGGAGCAACCAAGTTGGAGAAGAATATACTCCGATAAAAGATGTTTACAGACAAAGCATTGATTTGCGTTCAGCCAAGTTGGATTACTTCATTCGTGTTGTTAAATACTGACATATGATAATGTATTCCTGATGAGTAGTCGGGGATTTGGTTAATTTCAAGTTGAACATCATCCACAATTGATCGCAGCTATCGCATCCCCATAGACTTTCCAGTCGGCCCCTTTCGAGTAGCAGAAGCACTAGACTCGAGTTTCGCTTTCATTAGAGCTCGTCAGTAGTGCATATCATCGCCACTGCCGGGACCTGAACAGCGTGTCTGTGGTTCAAGTCCCGGCAGTGGCGATGATAATGTATTCCTTTGACTGTACATCTCAGCGAATGGTTGGGACAAAATTGCTAACAGCTCAAGTAACTATCCGCAGACAAGTGAGGAATGAGTGAAATGAGACTAAATTGTAAGCTTAATGCATTCATACGTGAATGCAACTGTCATGCACGTTGACTAAAGGATGACAATTGATTAGTGATAGAGCGAATCACAACGATCTCAACACGAACAGTCACTCACTCCGCTTTCCATTTCTGTGGAACTGGGCGTTGTACCCGTACTTCCACAGGCTGACCCACTCACACCTCCGATAAAACCGCCACCACCGATTGACTGTAGACTGGGTTGACCTATGCTCACCCCCCCAACGCTTGTACGATGGACCACCTCCTCCTCTGAGGTACTTTGTGGCAAAACCACTTCAGACCGGCGTTGTGTTGTACCCATCAGACTGGCTCGACCAGCCGAGGTCTGTGATACGTTGCTCACCATCTCTAAATCTGCACCGTTTGTGGAGGCAGTGTGTGTTGGTTTGACTTGACTGGAGTCCTGGGGATTCACTGAACGTAGCCAGATAGTATGAACGAGAGTTAGAGAACAGTACGATACGAAGTAGATATCTGACAACAGACATTAAAATATACTGCGTCAGGTAAATAACAAAACGAACAAACCACTACAGACTACAACTTAGTCATATTCTAAATTTCCGTCCAATGTAACAACTTGTTTGAGACGTTTTGTCTATTACAGATTGGATGATTTTGCTGAAAGGGACTTTTGTATATGCAATGGATAGTGATGTGTAGCGAATTTGATAAAAATTCATGAAGTTGTTCATTCAGGTGGGAGACACACTAGCAAGAAGCATCAGATCTAAATAATGAACCGGACGGAAATCGGCTAAAGTCAGATACGGGGGCAATAAGACGACTAACTAAAACGAAAGCCCTGGTACAAATGTCTGTATATGTCAACAGATTTTTATCTCATAAACTCAAGAAACTCTGTCGAATGAAATCACATGCATTTCAAGTAAAGAAATCTCTACAGTAATAAAATCACTTTAACGGGTAACCAAAGAAGAATTAAGCAGTATTATTATAATGTAAATGTAGATATTACTCGTTAATAAAAGCCTATGGGAAATATGAAGAACAATTAATCATGTGGGAGATGTTAGTCAATTTGTGTGAAGGCGTTTGCTGTGTCGCTGAGTTGAATAGGAAATTTGACGGTTCACTAAACGTTCCATCTTACTTTGCATCCGAATTTCTTTCTTCAGCCGAAAATTCCTTCCTTATGGAATGCAAAGCTTTACATAAAGAAATATTGCAAATTAAAGCTGACAGAACAGACGGGCAAGATGGACTGTCTTCACTTATTCTCAGAGTGTGGTGAAATTTTGGCTCAGCCTTTCGTGGATATCTACACAATGCTACAATATTGCCTGTTGAGGAACTGCTTATATGACATCAATATAAAAGTAAAACACTTCCATATATATATATATATATATATATATATATATATATATATGGATTGGTCTCTGCCCCCTTTTTCCAATTCACTGGAGTGCAAATTTTACACTGTTACAATGTGCGCTTGCGACACGGATACAGTCACTATCTACTGACTACGTTGAGTTGCAGATGTAGTAGTATGTCAAGGTTCACCATTTTTCAATCGTAAGGAAATACAGATTCGTCAGGCTTATGGACACAACTGGAGACAGTCCAGCACACATCACTTGTTCCCACCAGTCATGGCTATAATCAATCTTATGTTTATTCACAACCCCAATGTGACAGTTAGTCCTAATTCAACCTAATTAGGTTAAGATAGTAGACCGGGACGTTTGCATTACGAACTGAAGCGTTTGTCTGATTTACAGCCACCCTCTGAAGCGTGAGCAGATCAAAGTGTTTATCCTGAAACGATTGTTTGTTGTGTTGTTAAATAAATGAAGAGATCAAATCCGTAGGTACCAGGAAGTTATAGTTATTCCTGAATCGGTGATCTCTGTCAACCTTTCTGCTCTTGAAAATATATACTGTTATTGATTACACTAATGAAATACAGTAGTTAGTCACCCTTTCGGTTCAAATTGATATTGTACATCGTTACCAGTAAGCACACAGATCAAACAACACACATTGGTTATATTGGTTAACCAAAGCATTCTGAATGAAAACACGATCACACATCAGAATAGTCATCAGTTCAGGACAGCTTGAAGCACTCTGTAATTTGGTTGACTTTTAACGTTCCACTTGTGACAAAGAAACTGAGCCAGTTACAGCGTTGGTGACACTAAAGGCGGTTTAGAAATAATCAATTTAGCAAATCACGAGATGACGTACACACAACTCAACAATGAGCTTGAATTAATGACTATAGTAGAGGAGGAAAAATAAAACGAATGAAATCGATACAGGAAACAGATAGATAACTCAAAAGACCAATCGATTTCATTTCTGTTTCGCTGTTTACTTGTCCCCATCTACTGTAGTTAGCAAGTCGAATCTAGTGGTGATCCCTGGTAATGTGCACTTGACCTATGACCTTCTGGTTTGTTGCTTAAGTACAGCTTCCTTCGATGGTAAAAATTACTGTAATTACCTGAAACCCTTGGCTACGGATTGGAGACATACTTGAGTTTTCCTACTTTACGAAACAGCATTGCTCTACTTTAAGATTTATTGCTGTCTATGATGATGATGATGATGATGATGATGATGATGACTTGTATTTGCATCCATTAGCCTGAAATTCGCTAGCATTTGATGGTCTATATCGCAAAACAACCGCTATATTACTACTATTACGATAGTTGGAGAACTATAGTTTTTTACAAACACCTGATGTTGCATAAAACATACTTTACAATAGCTATTACGTCCACTGAGTCCTATCGCACTGAGAACTAGGAATGTTTCACATGGACCACATTAAATTTTACGATTTTACGAAACCTTCACCGAGGTACTGTAGTCAAATTTCAGGTAATCACATAAGCCAGCTACAATTTATCATGTCTCTAAACAGTGATAACTACTTGCCAAATGTTTAATTGCAGTAGTGCATTGTTTTGCCATCCAGTCGTTCTAGCAATGAAATTATAGAAGAATCTATACGAACAACTGATTACTTAAGTATGCTTCCACTACACTTGGTTAAGTTACCGTCAACTTCTGAAATGATGCCACTTCTGAGTGAGGGATGAAGAGTTATCGATAGACCAAATCACAGATTTTGTGGGAGTTGTTCTGAAGTTATGATTTCCCAAGTGATCCCAAGCATCTCCATATAATCTTGATTGTCCGGCTGATTGAAAACATCAAAATATGAGGATAACATTCAATCAAATAGCCTTACAAGATGGTGAGTGCGATGTGCTCTGTGGCCGTTTCGGTGCACGTGCACGCACTCGTCTAAATGCCTCGTCCTCATCACTGCTTCGACGTGGCTTGATCGGCAATGTTTTGCACCTGCCTTCACGACCCCAGGCCAGGATTCCCTTTGTACTCATCTCCACAGTGTTCACAATCACTTTCAGTGCGGACTGGATGTCATTTGGTCTGGGCCACACATCCAGTGTGTGTCCGATCACCCGTACGTAGCAACGAACCAATGGAAACGGGCGGGCAGATCCTGGATGAAACATGTGCATGAAAAAGTGAATACCAGGTTAAGCAGATAAACATGACCATGGCGCTTTATATCGAGTGACTGCGACCATCTAAGAAGTGAATGCTGCTAGATTGAACATTCTCAGGTAGAAGCATTCAGCCCTGTAATAAAAGATTGTCGAGTTCAGTCAAGATTATTAAAACTTGACTAACCGAATCCTCTAGTCATGCAGTCTCTTGGGAAATTTGTGTTTCAGTACTGTTATCTGTCCTTACAAGTTGGTCAACGAAATAACTCAGAATATTAAGGCCTAAGTGATGAGAGTAATGTCAAAGATGTTTGACTGCTCGTTTTTTTTTACACGTACCGCACTTGACTGGTTTTCCAACTGGCACATCTTTCAAAGCGACCGCGGCTTCCCTGGTAGCCATTATGTTCCACAACCGATCGAGTGCAGCACGTACAGCTTGACAAACCGCATCGATAGTCCGTTGACCGAGTGAGAACATTACATCATCTGCTGCGTTCGCGATTTGTAACGCAGTTTTCATAGTTTGTGAGTGAGCCACCTGAGTTCGTAATGACGGTCCGGCTGCCTGTGATTCGGGTTGCGCTTGCCAGTCGGTGGCATTTGTCGGAGTTTTCGAACCGTCGTGGACTGACTGTCCAGCCGCATTGGTGATGGTTGCCCTCCCCGATCGTTTGGGTGCATCACTAATCATATCTTCTGGGGATCCCGGGCTAGAACTTCCTGGTACAACTACAGTAGGCTTGCGTGAGACTAGAAGATAAAAAAACAGTCTGTTCTGTTGGTACACATGAAAGAGGACATATTTTGGAAACATGTTAATAAAGAAAATGATGCAGAATTTCCAAGTTTTGATTCGTTTTTACGCATGAAATACAACAGCTTGCATTTGAACAAATTGAGCTGTACACCATGAACTTTTTGTTTCCATCGAGAATAACTTGGGTGCGAGGCAGCCTCAGTTTCAAACTAATGCGTTGATATACTGGGCTGAGTGATATTCGAGCTTGTCCACTGGCTTCCACCAGATTCGTTCAAGCTAAGTTACCTGACTGACACTGACCAGTTCGTACGGGCGAGACGTTTAGGCTTCGGTGACTATCCCTTCAACGTAACTGAACGGAAAAACGGTTTTGGTTTGTCTTAACAGTGACGTGATATGTATATCCAAAGCGCATTTTGGGATAGCTGTAGAGGACGTTATCATCCGACGTTAACTCCATACCAATCTTGAAACGTTCAGGTTTTGAATAAGTTAGTTTGTTAAGAAAGAAGATAATCTCTCGAATTTCATAGAATGTGGTCACGTACCAGGTAAGAACTATGTAAAAATGACTCCAAAGCTACAATCTACACACTGTGTTAGTCATAGAAGTAATTGACAATTGTGGTACGGATGTCCCAAATTACTTGAGGTGCTCCGAGTTTCAGCATGTCCACGAACAAGACCATGTGATGTCGATCGGTTGAATTCCTCACTGAAGCGAATGAATAGACCATAGTTATTAGATCAGTTCTAATGTAAAATTTTATGAATCGAAAGGGTGTTAATGAAAAATCATCATCATCATCATCATCATCATCATCATCATCATCATCATCATCATCATCA
>LUCH01001841.1:18570-32656 GCA_013368495.1 Paragonimus heterotremus
ATCATCATCATCATCATCATCATAACAGCCATGAGCCTTACCAAAAGGTGCTGTGGCTCGGGCCGCCGCTCAACTCACTATTTATATGAAGTTCATAATCAAAATGTGAGTAATGTGGAAACTCCAGATTCCGGATGGAATCGAACCAATTGCAGAAACCTTGGCTCTCTATGTACCATATGCTATGATTTCACATTGGGTAGCTTAATTAAACGAAACTTTACAGATTTTATAAACGAAAGTCGATTATTGAGATGCAATTTCTAACCGATCTAGTTTTCGAAAGCCGTAATAATCAGGATGCTTTTCATCGTTGAACGCAGCATCGGTCAGTGACAAATGTACATGTGTTATAATTCAACAGCCATGTATACATCTCTATGCCTGACGTAGAAGCAGACAACTGGTGATCTTCCCACAAAGTTATTTTCCAGTTTTCCAGTTATATGTGATGTCAGCAGTGATTTAATCTTCATCTCCTATTTCAATTGATATTTCAATATCACCGTGTGTAATGAGATCGGAGAGTTCAACCTATCTAGGATGTCCTAATCGCACTGTTATCGATTGGAGTTAACAGACAGTAACTGTGTCTTCTCTCGAGGTGATCGGACAGCTTGATCATTACTCACAAGTGAAAGTGGTTGGTTGTGCCTAATGTGAGGTCAATGGCGCAATGGTAAACAAGGTTGTCTTATGAAAGCGTTACCGGAGTTCTATTCCTGGCATTGGCGAGGATATGCACTACTGACGAGCACTAATTAGAGCGAAACTCGAGTCTAGTGTCCGTTTCTTTTTGAGGTGGGCCGACTGGAAAGTCTATGGGAATGCGACAGTTACGATCAATTGTGGGTGATACTTAACTTGAAATTTGCCAAAACCCTGACTATTCATCAGTAATTTCAATATCAGTCGATTTCCAGACTGGTGTATATATAAATATATATGCTGCATGTGTGACATCGTTGAAAAATGTGTTTTACATGATTGCAGTGAATGCCAGTTTTAATGATTACTGTGATATGTGAGTCCACGATGTATTTTTGGCGAAGGATTGTTACAACGTAGTGGAAAACCTTGAAACTAAAGCCTACCTTTAGCCCCAGGACTTTTTGAGTCCATCAAAGTGCGTTTTAAACGCATTTCTTCCTCGATTTTCTCGCCCAAGTTATTTCGTTCAACAAACGCATCATAATCGACAAGTAGTCCGTTAATATACTCGATAGACGCACACAATGCACTCAAACTGAGTGAGTCCATTTCCTCTGAAACTTTTTTTGTCTGCTGTTTGGTCTGACAAATCAAGTCCATCATTTCCAAAGAGGAATCCTGATCTTCTGGCAAATTGAGGAGTTGACAATTTGCAATACGTTTGAGCACACCGCTAATTCGGTTCTCAAAAATTTGATTTGCTTGGTCCAACATACGCTCCAAACGATATAGTTCTTTGAAGACAGTCTAGATAAAGGCAAGTGAACAGAAAGAAATGATTATTTTCTTAATGCTTAAGTGTTTTACAATTTTGGTTAATATGGTTTTTTGGTTCAGTACATTATGTTGTTGCTTATTTCATGTGTTAAAAGAATTGATCTTTTAAGATTAAATGTAGAAAAGGTTCAATGCAACGATGATCCGTGTTCCGTGGGTCAGTAGGTCCATATGTTGTTGCTGGAGGGAATAAGAACTTTGATTGTGAGTTCCTGTCACTGTGTTGATTGGTGTAGAGTTGTAATGGACGATTTATAAGCATAGAAAAAAGTGAATGGAACTAAATGAAAGGTAACTTCAAAGAAGCTATTGGATGCAATCATTTCAGCAACGAACACTGAAATAACATTCAGTCAGACATGTGTGGTTGATGACCTAGTATAACACGTAGAAAGCTTACAGTACCGGTTGTCTCCCATGTATGTACCGATCACGCAATATTTTAAACATCCCAGACCGTTACTCACTATCAGCAGCTGACCTCCTAAACGTACATTCATTCAGACATGCGCAGTTAATAGCCTGTGAGACTGAGCTAGTGTAAAGGTTGGCGAACCTGTAGTGTCGACTGTCTCGCCTGTGATAGTCGATCGAGTACTATTTTAAGACTCTCAGCCGGTTCGGCCGTGACCACAGAGTTGGGCATTGCGTTCCAATGTGAACGAACTCTAACTGTGAAGCGATTTTGTCTGCAAAGTAATTTGTCTGTCCCATTACTCAGTTCCAGCGAGTGGCTCCTTAAACGTACATCCTAATTTAGTTGAAGGAGATGTGTTATTAGATGACCTCGTGTGTAAAGTATTTTGTCGGTAAGAATCAGGTTTGTCCTGAAATGCCCGTAAATAATTGAGAATTGGCTTAATCGTGGTAGTCTTTCTTGATAGAGGTTTTTCCTGATTCCCATAATTCTTCTAGTGACCCATCTCTGTAAACTTTCAATAACTGCCGCATCTTTTTTAGGATTAGGACGACGGGTTTGTATGTTCGTTTCCAGGTTTGGGTGAATTATGGAGACGAACATAATGAAAAACACTTCAAGGTGGAAAATTCCATAAATTTCTTCCACGAAAATTCTAGATTATTGGCTTCTTTTTAGAAGAGACTCAAATACGAAAAATTTGGACTTCCACTGGATTCAAACCAGCGACAGAAACAACATGCCAAAACGCGGCAAATACTCTACCAGCTGATCTACAAAGCCACACCGAAAGTTCAGAAATTTCATATTTGGATCTACTTACCCAACTGTGTCATATGGAATCCACCAAATGATCCAGCCGATTTACTGCCCAAGCAAAATTTCTGGATCAGTTCACGCTAGAAGCCACAAACGCGACCTAAGAGCATTGACAATAAATTAGTGATAAGTAGTTTGGCAGATTTTTAGCTATGCAGCTCAAGAGAGCGCTGGATGATTGGTTCCAAAATGCAATCAACATGTTAGGAACGATTACCATATGTTTGACGTTAGGATAGTTGGTTAGGTTGAATTAGAGAGCTTGATCTGTAACACGCATTCGGAAATCAACAATCTCCATAAGTGGTGCGTATTCGACGGATATACAATTGTTGCGAGAGTGATTATCGAGGCGGGTTTGCGATGTAATTAACCTTCGGCTGGAAACACCACAGAGGCTGTCGGATAATCAGACTCAGCTATACAAATGTTACTGGTTCCTTGCCGAACCGTTCTGCAAGTAAGGACGGACAATGATTCGAAGTACCTGCTTATCATTCTTGTACAGGATAAAGGCAGTTGATACATGACCGAATAGTCCTGTGTATGACTGATAGAGTTTCCACATGTACAGCAAATGACGAGACAACCTCTGGTTAAATGTAAGTCATTTAAAAACGGGAATGAACGGTATAGCTGATGAAATCTAGTTCACTCAGTGGTGCAGTTTAATCGCTGACTGATGGTAGCAAATATGGGATAGATTCACATGCGAAAATTCTGGCGAGCAACACAGCAAAAACGCAATCAAGAGATAATGCTAGGTTTAAAGTGTGATATGTTGACTGTATTTCGTACTCACTTCGGTGTAAAGCTTTAGACTGACACTGGTCCAATTGTGTAACGTGATTCCCGGCTGCAAGGCCGTATTTATCAGTTGGACAGTCGGAGCGACAAGCATCGTCAAATTTGACGGGACCAATTTAGTGATACGAACATATTCGTTACACATGAGCTGTGTGTTCGAAATGAAGGAAGAAAGGAATAAACAGGGCCGCATTATATTGAGCACTCATTCTCCGATACACACAGTTGTTCAGAATAAAACTCGTCATTGTTAAAGAGAAATCACATCTAAACCGACACACTAGAACTCGATGATTGAAATGCTAGCTCCAGTTCTTTATTTTGCACAGTAATACTTCAAACAATTTTGTGCATCCATTCCTTGACCTAAACCGCACATTGTTGATGTCATGTGTTAAGTATCGCAAATCTGTCTTTTCTTTCAAGTGTTTACTCAAACCCCATATGTTTGTATCACCTTGATGACATTGTTTATGCATTAAAGTGTATTTTTTGTCTTCAAGGGTTAGTTGCTTGCAACAAGTCACCTAGGATTTTTCCATCGGTGTCATAAATGTTTATCTGTTTTGGTGGTTAGCTTAAGTAACAAAACAATCTCATTGTAAACAGTTGTTACCTCTTGAAGGCCATTTATGAGCGATGACCAGGCAAAATGTTATTCCACCGTTATTCACATAGTATTGAATGTAATAGACGAACATGAATAGGAAAAAAAGAGAGTTTTTCAAAAACATGAAAACTTGATTACTAAAGAAGTTAGGATTTTCTCAACAAACTCATTCACACTTTGAACATGAACGATAAAAGTTGAGTAAAGTACATCACCACAAAAAAAATTCTTGTATTTTTGGGTTCATTCCGTGTTGGAACATTTTGATTCAGACAAACGGAAATTCGAGACCAGTGATCAAGTGCATACAATATCCGACTGGTAACACAACTGTTAACATTCAGCCGATCTAAGTATGGACAGAACCAACTACGATGATGCATAAGTTTGAGAGGGATTGGATACCAGTCTCCTAAAACAAAGGAGGTAGACTTCTGTTTTGTTCACGTTAGAAAAAGACTTGATATGACATTTGCAGTTAAAAATGGAACACCAGATAGCATCAGACTTAGATGAGAAAAAATGGTCAAACCTATTCTCACCTTTAATCGTTCATAACTATCTTTTAAGCTGACAGATTTTAACCAAAATTCTTCTGCAATCTTTGGAATAGGACATTGCAGTTTGTCAAGGCATTCAATTTCTCGAAGCAATCCAATAACTTCAGGATCCATGTTCACGTATGGTCTACCAAACGGTGGTGGTTCATTGCAGAAGATGATGACCGATGAGCCCATACTGGACATCTTTTTCAATAACTAGGTTAGGTGAAATCGGAATAACAAGAAAAGAGCTTAAGCGATAAACAAAAACAAGGACGATTGGTTAATCTTTTTTGAAGAAGGTAACAACTCTGTCATATGAAGTCCATGAGTGATAATAGCCCAACTATAACAAATGGCTTATTCTCTACTTTATATAACAGCAGCTCATCCAGACATACCATTTTACTCCAAGTTTGATAAACCGTAATTTCGTATCCAACCAAGTTGCCCACAGTGTCATTATAGAGAGCGATTAGTTCTTGGCCTTCCTCGGTCAGAAGGATTTTGGTAGCCCGTTTACCAAGTGCGTTCATCGGTGCTTCTAACCGCTGATATAAACAGCGTGCCCAAGCAATGCGCCCTGTAATTTAAACACATGTCAACAGCATAGAAAATAGGATCAAATGGTCGATCAAACAATGCGTTACTCTGTTATTTAGGAGAAACTTAGAAAAAAATTGTTTGCAAACAAGACTCATTGAACCAATAACCGTACGAATCAGGACTTCTACTCCTGGTGTATGAATCCCATATGTTGACATTGTGTTAAAAATATGCCTATCCTCAAGAGAAACGCTAGTGAAATACACATTCTGGGAACTAGGTTGGATGATATTTATCTGAGTTCGGGAACCTTGTCATCAAATCTATCAATGGCGTGGACACAATATATCTGTCTCATATTGTATCCAAGCTTGCAATGTAGTCTACTGGTCAAAATTGTCCAGAAAACAAAGAGCTGCCCTCTCAGAATCGATTGTTACTCAACTAATCAATAAGGATTTATTTTCGTGCATCCATTCTTTACGAATCATACAATTACCGTGAACATTCTCTTATCATCTGACCTGAAACGACTCATTAGCTTTGCTGTTCATCTACCATGTTGATGACTGTTCTGTCAGTATTGATCGTTTAGCATTGATCAGTAAATATAAAAAAATGAAACAGTCTACTAGTTCATTACTGTTTCCTCTGTGTCTCAATGAGATTTTTTTTCAAGAAAGCAAGTTATTACTTCTTGATTCCTTCGTGTATGAGGTGATGAGAAAGAAAAACGTACTTGTAGTTTGAAGCTAACATTATTGTTGGCGAACTCAATCAGTTGAGACCAGTTTAATTTCTTCTATCAGAGAGTAAATGATTATGTTGGCCATAATACGCACGGATGATACCAGTTCACGGTTTACATATCCAAACTTTACATTTTTTAAAATTTTTTTTTAGAAAAAACAGTCATATGTTAAAGAAAGAACTTGTTCGTGTTTAGGCGGTAGAGAGCATACGTGACTGATGAATACAAATAACTGATTATTATGATTTATGAGTTGTGAGCACGATATATCACGTCTATTCCATCACTTTGATTTGTCAACAGTTTTCTGGTTGTTAAGTAACAAAATTCCCGGTCCATTGATCAATTCAATTTATTTGGTGAAAACTTTTATGATTTCAGTTGAGAACAAATACTGTGAATTGTATGAGTGATGTTTGTAACAACGTGGTGAAATACATTTTTAGTAAAATCGCTATCAGCTCTCAGACAGGAATAGATTAATGAGATCTGCAATGTGACTAAGGAATGATTTGAATTATGCATAGGGGATACACCTGTTAGTTATAATCTCTATGAGTTTCTGACCTAATACTTTCGGAGACTCAGCTATGACTAGAACTGATGTATTACGCGCACAACTACATTCGAGCATACCGTTAACATCATATACTCCAATACTTATCAGTATAGCGCAGACAGATTGTTCATGCACTAAACCTTCTAATCAGACAACGTGTTGGTGGTGAGACGGTACTATCACCGGCCGTCGTACCTTCGACTAGTGATTCAAACAGTGCACTCGATAATGTCCCGATCAAGAACGTCTCATGGATGTTAATGGACTCATCAGCTGCAAAAATAAACTGGAATAAGCTCAGCTATTGAGCAAAATGTGCAGATGTTCCCTCAACTTTACAGGGCCATGACCATGGCTACCTAAATCACCCGAGGCTAGTTCCTGGCTGTCACTTGTATGGACACTAACAGTGACGTCCATATTCCTCTCTCCATTTCACTCGCCCACGAACGTCAGTGATATGATCGGCTCGTCTCCATTTCGTTGTTTGAGTCGCCAGCTGGAGGAACGACGAAAGCAGGCTAGATATTCACAATTGAGCTTTCACAAAATACACTGTTTGTACGAGTCAGACAACCGTAGCGTTCGCGAAGAGCTGCATGCTTGTAATTTTTAAAACTGTGTCGTGATGTGCTAGTGTGTATGTGTTGTGATTTGGTAAATTACTCGCGGTCTCCCTCAGAAACCCAGTACATAGTTGCCTTCTGCCGTCTCTCCAACTTTGTTGGTGTATTGTATGACGAATGTTTTGTTTTGTTTTTCAGTTCACTTTAACGTTTTTTTCTCCCTTCTATTTAAAGTGTAATAATTCGTACTCTCATAATGAAGTATTTCTTGTGTAAAAATACACTTCTGACCACTGAATTTGCGTAGCTCGAAAACAGACCCCCAAGTAGAAAGCAAGACTGGACTCAAATATTTCTACGGTACTGTTAAATAAAATGCACCAATAATTACAGCAGGCAAACCGGTCACGACGATAGTCTCGTCCAATAAAATCAATGGTTATCCAACGGAACCAGTGAGGTCATAGGTCGACCATCAAGCGAGTGGGCCAGGCTAGGAATGGCTACTAGCGCAACAGGTGAGTAATGGCACATTAGTTCAATAAAACAAGAACGGAATGGGTATGGTATTGTGATTACATGTCAGGTTGGTGAGAAAAAGTTGGGAATGCAAATTGGGAACTAATTTTCTCAGTTTATGGACCGACGAATTCACATCCTGCCTTAGATTTTCGATACGTTTCATACCAGGCTAGATCTTACTGTCGGAGTCTGCTTTCGTTCGAGAGGTTTTGCGTACCAACTGGTTAACCGGCACTGACTGCCTAGACAGAAAGGCCTCACTCACACACCCACTGGTCTTATTCCTTCGGGGTTGCATTGAATACGGAGTGCGTGAATGGAACCACAACTGCTGCAGAGCAAGCCACTTGTGGCGATGGTTAAGTACAGACTTCCCCAGGCTTCGGTCATTGTGACAAGCTAGTCCAAAACAGATGCCACCAACTGTGTACGTGTGTCCGCGTATTTCGTACGACGACACTAGTTGATCGCGAATTTTCGCAGTGCTACAGCTATTGCTCGGGATGAGTTATTACTAACAAGCGCAGTGCTCCAAAACACAGAAATGCTGGTTGAAACTTGGAAATCTTTAAATACTTCTGACCTGATGACGTGAGAAAACAGTATGATTCAAAAAGTGGAGTCCTTTTAGTTCACGTTCTCAGCATTACATGCACTACGAGAGGAAGCGCACATGGTGAAGACAGATGTGCCATGAGGTTTACAGTTCAGAAAAAAATAATCATTTGTGTATCCATATTATTGTATTTCACTCGTAAGTTATTTATTCTGTGAATATATCTCATTGAGTGTGACAGTTGACTGCTTGTGTACGCTCATGAACAATAACCTAAAACTGACGTTCGCCGATAGTCAAACTGTTTATTTTCTGTTCATATCAGCGTTTGTGTTAAACTGCCTAAAATCTTTTTATCAGTCATAATGTAGTTATGTTTATAATTCTATTTATTATGAATCTGAAGATCCGTTTAATCACCAATTCGACTGATATCGCTCAGAACGTGCGATCGTCCTTCAATGAATTTCATCGGCTCACAACTTCAGATGGTATTCAGAAACTTTAGGGAGATAATATTTACTACCGGAACACTAAAAAACGCTTTTTTCTGATAGATTACGTAAAAGATTTTGTCCGTATTAATACGTCTCATCAAAGGACATTCACAATGCATCTCAGTTGTTCTGAAAGTTGGGCTGACAAGTATCGACATTTTCGATTCCATGTATTCATGCTACTAGCTATTTTCAATCGGTTCTGTTCGTTTATTGCATTCTTTTTTGCGTTTTTTCCCCAATTATTCCTGCCGAACGGTTAATGATGCGTTATTTCCGTGAGGCGTTTACTTGCCGACCGTATGGTAGCCGACCAGCCATACTCATTGTGCGATGGACAGGAGTATTCAAACACTCAGTGGAATACTCCAACATGGCGATTAGGTATGTCCAAAGCCCACGGCGAGTGAATTGCGAACGATGCGGGCGACCGACGTAACCATTGCGTGACGCAATCGGACGGACGAACAAGGAACAGCCACACACACACACACACAAACCGGACAGAAATGTACACGATGTGTGAGTAGAAACGTCAGTGTGTTGTGGACCGGAATTCCGGTGTATAAAAGCGAGCGCAGGCGTGACCTGGGAATCAGTGAGTTGAACAACGATCGTGTTTCATTGGATCACTTCTTGCTACAATTCGACTACTAATCGATCTACCGGTGGGTTTATGAAAAGCCCGGCAACAAAGAGATTATTTTCAGTGTGGTTTTCCGATTGTCCTTTGATAAACGTTAGGTATGACATGCCACTAGTGACCAGCCTGTAGTGGGCTCGAATTTTCAAGTCATACGGGTTCCATTTTTAAACCCTATAGTTTACTTGCCCGTTCCATAAACATGCTGACAGATAAGTCTGCCGCTGAGGGCTGTGATGAGCAATTGAGGTCACTCTTTCTGCCGTATAGTTCATCGTAATCGGCTTCCTGACTAATTTTTCTCATCATTAAATGTCTTCTGGTCGTAATTAGCCTTTGCTTAAGTTTTCAATTCGTAAACACCTCTTATTGGAATGTGGTCCTCGTAAACGTTTTTTCACCCACTTTTAAACCTTGTGGTCATTTCATCTTTCTTTTAGCCCGTAACTCTCCAGTACACCAAGATTCATTAATCAAATTTGAGCATTTGGGTCACCTCAACTTCCAAGCGGCTGTGATATCACTACATAGGGTAGGACCAGCTTGCCTATTAAGTAAATACCAGAGAGCCTATAAATTACAAAAAAACACGCCAATACATTATGGTCGGTTTAATTGTCTCGGTCAGCCTGTCAGCCGTATACCTTTTTCCCCATACTAGTCTACTGGATAGCAAATATTGGCTAACAACAATGTCGAACGTTACGTGATGAATATGGTGTGGGATTACTAAAAATGATTTCTAAGAATAGAAAACGTTGATGGGGGAAAACAGTATTCGGAAGTGAGCATGTCTAACCGTGCTATAGTATGTGTCATACATGTGTGAACACTCTACTTGTATAGATTTCTGTTTATTCTGTTAACACATTGCACCTTTCAGGTTGGTCATTGTCTAAGTTACAATGAAATACTTCTAATGTTTTCTAACACTATCAGAACTGTTCGGTCAGTTGTCACCAACTTTTGTGCTCCATTGGTTCGTGCCGTGCTCGGAACAAGATACCATTACTCAGTTGGATAGCTAACTAAGCATAGTGAATGAAGGTCCAAAAGCCCTCAAATTTTCAAAACTGGTCTCCATTTTAAGTGGATTTAAGGGTCTTATGGTGACAGAGCGTGAAATCTCAGATTGGTCTGGTGAAATACATCCTCAAATCCCTAATTTAGGACTGCTTTTTCCCGGTTGCAAACATCAATTAGAAATCAGGAACGTGAATCTCAGATCAAGTATTCCATGAAATCTTAAATAAACTGGATTTGTCGCTCCATTTGACATCCTCATCTTTCTGTTGACTTCCTAAAAGAAGAAAGTAATCAACCCGTTATGTCATACGTATCAAACAGACATTAAAAGCAGAATAGTAGAAATAGATTCATTACTTAGTGTAGTGCATTATGAAGCCATGTGTAAATCCCAAACAACGATACGCTGGATAAGCTCGCGGTAGTGGAATTAAACTAACAACATAATGCTGAAGGCTAATCAGGCGCAATTTTAAATCTTTTTGTGCACATAAATGAAGCAACTCTGCTTTTCTTGCGTGTAGTTGAATTTTTCTGCGTCGATTTGTTGTATCTACAAGTCACCCTTTAGGAAACTATGCTTCTCACTTTGGACGGCAACATTATACAATCATCTGTATGAACATTGATTCAAACAGGATCATACTCCTCTGTTGTGGTATCGAACCTAGGGAATAGAAGCAGTCTATCTCATTTTCACTTTGCTAGTGACAACTATCTGTCACTACACAGGAGTACCAGCATTAAAAAGCTAAACCCATGGGACCGGTGACTTAATAAGAAATAGAATTTTAGAACTAAACCCCAAACTCCTGTTAAAATTACAGCCGTGTTCTACCCATTAACTGATCCTGAACACAGACAAAAGTCAAGTAGAGTACGAGATTCAAGGAAGATGTCGGTTGTTTTGAATTTCATCTTCCAATGCTGACATCAATGAATACGTGCTGGGTGTCTGAATTCAGTTATTTGAATGAGGACAAAACAGATAGTGATTCAGATATCTTGGTTTTTAATTCACGGGTTGGATACATTTGTCTAAGGAACGTTCGCATTGTGTTAAACTGTGCAGTCAAATCTTTATTGGTACTAAAGAACAATCTGGAATAAACCTCAGCCTCTCTAGATCATGTCCTGTCTAAACAATAGTTTGGACATCTGAAATCAAATTATGTCATTACAACGCTGTTCACTTAGTTTGATTCACAGAAGTTATCAAAGCCGATAGATACAGGCTTCCACTCACCAGCAAACGGAGGCATATTTCTGTCTAGCGGTGGATCGTACACGCCATTTTTGAATAGGCGAGCAGCGGCAAGCAGCTCTTCTTTCAATCCTTTGCAAATTATCCGATACCGTTCTTTATGATCCAACTCAGGAATTTTCAATGTTTCTAGTCGTTCTTGTAGTTTAATTTGTGCAGTTAAACCACACGGTTTACGGAAGTAGGCGCCAATTGCAGTCAACAGACTGGCCTGTTTTAATCGAAACGATGTTATAAACACCAAGTATTAACCGTATCCACGAATTAATCGGAAGTACATAGGTGGAACAAACCAGACCTGTTTGAGCTCAAACCTTTTAGGAGAGAAAAACGGTAGTGCTTTCTTTACATTACGTTTGTTGACAGATAGTGTTCTGTAAAACCACTTTGACCAAAAGTTTGACACTCTGTGCGATCAAATCTAAGTCAGAACTTATTAGCAAAGTGAAAGTTTAATTATAGGACTCCTTTCTTGGGACACGTTCAAATACATGAGACACTTCTTGATTGCTAGGTTATATTTACATAGACAGAAGAGACCATTTAAGAGAAAGATGGGGATAGGGCTGAAATTCCCCAATGATCATATGTTTCAAAAGACAGTATTTAGCGTTTGGCTTTTGGGTCAGCTCAGTGACATTCCAGTCACATTGTGAACCGTATTAATATAAGTACTGTAGTTACCATGTGACAAAAACGGTCTATGAAGTGACGTTCTGCTTGAATAGAACTAGACTTGCGATAAAAGCATATCACATCAAATTAGTAGTGTCATTAGTAATCAACTGTTTGTGATATCACAAGCAGACTCTATTTTCATCTGGTCTCAGTTGAAAGATTTTACTGTGGTTAATTTTGAACTGCCTATATTTATTCATAACATTTTGGCTTCACCGCATTTATTCACAAAAGTGAAATCTAAGGTTGGATGAGAGAACAATTAAATGGACAGTCGGAAAAATTCAGACACAATGTTGTGAATCTGACATTCCGTTGATGTATGGGTCTCTGATGATAGGATAACACATGCGTAGGCTTTATATCATATATATATATATATATATATATATATATATACCCTCTGGAAGTTGTACCGCTTGTCAACTGATCGGCATCGGTATTCGCTTGTCAGCCAGGAAATCTCACATTTTTTATCGACAGTTGTTCAATAAGCCAAAAATACCACGGACATGAACAAAACGATAATTAGAAGAACTTACAAACGCTTTCCGACTGACTTCAATCAAGGTTTAAAATTAATTTTGCCGGAAAATACGGGACTTTTCTCTGGAACATGTGACTTACATGTAATTCGGCAATGCGATTCTTGAAATCCTCGTAATCGACTTCAAATTGTTGATTTCGCTGGTCCAAATAATCGTAACGTTTTGACGTTATGATTGAGTGTAGTCGATCGAGTTTCACGATTAACGGTTCTTTTCCTACATAAATATATTGAAATTACTTAGAACAATAGGAAGCAGAAAGGGAATTGGGAGAATCGTACGTAAGACATAAGGCTTATTCTAGTCTGTCATGGGAGCTTGTTTGTGACTTGTGTCAATCAAAATTTCCGGTGATGATCAGGTCACAACAGACGCACAGACTAGTGTGAGTCAAGTACCTCGTCGGTCGACGGTTCAGGTCGATCAACAAGTTAAACTTTGAGTTACCGAATTCGTTTTGATTGTTGATGGTATCGTCAGAATGGCAAAACAAGTTCCGACTATACCTCTTGTTTCAGAATGCCTCACTTACACGTTTTTAACGTATGCGAACTTGTAGATTTGAGTTTTCATCATTTTCTCGGTTATTATCCCGCAGAAAGTGGCTGAGACCCTACATTAGTATATTTTAACTACCTAAACAGAGCAAAAGTGGTTAACTCGAGTCTAGTGCTTCTTTTCAAAAGGGGGGCCGACTGGAAAGCCTATTGGAATTCGACAGCTGCGATCAATTGTGGGTGATGTTCCAACAACGCTCGATTAATTTGTCTCGCATAGAAACACACTGACTTCGAAAGCTGTCTTAACCCAGTAAACGTAAGGAGTAGCCGTAGTCAATGTTCCTAAGTTCATTCTTTTCGTGGGGTCATTTGAAAAAGTGTGGTATTCTCAAAGATGCGTGTTTTTGTGTTCGGCGTGTCACACTATATCATTCACCCTTACTTCTCAGCACTAAATTTCAGTGTAACTTTCGAACAACAAATACCGCTCAACAACTCAATGATTTCTATGATTTCAACTTGAAGAGAATTTCTAGTCGATGAACCATCGATTGGAGTTAACAGACAGTAACTGTGTCTCCTCTCGAGGCGATCGGGCAACCTGATCATTACTCACAAGCGAAAGTAGTTGAGCGTTCGGTCGTGCCTAATGTGAGGTCAGTGGCGCAGTGGTAAACACGGTTGCCTGCTCATGAACAGCGTGTCCGTGGTTCAAGTCCCGGCAGTGGCGATGATATGCACTACTG
>LUCH01001841.1:60331-82463 GCA_013368495.1 Paragonimus heterotremus
AGTTTGTTCTACACAACTGTATAACCAACATATACTGTTAGTAATCTTGGAATTATAGTTAAATCGAATGTGAAAATATTGCGAGGTTTCACTTGCAAAAACTACAACCGATTGAACTGAGTCACGTGATCGTTTGATTACTTTAAACCGACGTGATGCTTTGAGTGGGATTCGAAAGTAACTGACCATTTAATGGTGTATCTTACCTCATCAATTTGACGCATCCAATGTGAAGCGCTTTCTTCCAAATAGTTAATAAATTCAGGATGTTTGGACAGTTGCATCAGACCTTCAGCATCCATGTTTTGTACTTGTTCAGGCAATTTTGATGGTGCCAGTAAAACATGTTCTTTTGAACATGCAATGATGGCTGAATAATGAAGAGGTCAATGAGAGAGAAGTTGTAGAATTGTGAAAATAGTGATCATTCTTTAAAGGTGATTGACAATTTGATGTGGCTGACACGATAGCATCATTATCATCCGTTTAGGGAACAGTATACCAGCAGCTGATGTTAATATTTAAGTGTCATACAATTACAAGAGGCTGGAAATGTTACGGTTTAGATATATACAGACTTAGACACCCGTACTGTCCACGCGCTGAAAGTAAGCTGCGGATGAGAGTAAAACGGTCTGTACTGTTCTGCTTCTGTTATTGCTTTACAGTCAACTTATCCAAAATAAACGACATGTGAACCACATAGCCCGTTTGCTGTCATCCCCCTCAGTCGTTTGAGCTACAGTTCATGCAGAACACAATCTTTACCCTTCTCAATACATTTTAGTGGTGTACGCTTTTACCGCCGTTGGAGTTTTAATCCTTGTTTTTCTATACAAAATTGTCTAATTCCACTCAGATAATGATCAAGCACGGTGAGGATGGCCAGTATTATTACTAGTTCTACTAATTAGAATCGTCAAACACGACTGTATTCCTTTGCAAATTTTTTGCTTCATCATTTTCACTTGAAGGTTCGAAATAGGATATTGTCTTTACACAAGAACCATAATAACATGAATTTAAGCTGGGACTTACTACCTTTGTGCCAGATAACAGTATCCACAATACACCCGAGAAAGAGTTCAGCACCTTTGAAGGATTCTTGCTAAGCGCCATTCGTCTAATACGAACTTAGAAAATGTGTCCAGTAGAAGATACACAACGTTCACTTCATATTCATCAGCCCTAGTGGAAACTAGCCCACCGACAAACTATGGGCTTTGCAAGTGGTCTAGGAGTTTCATATTCACCTCTGTGTACCACTATTTCTCAGATAAAGCGGAGATAAAAATCTGTCACAAATGGGAATCATACGAGTTGGATATTGGCTAGGAGTCAGGAGCTTAAATATGAGTTTTTCGCTGATGACTGGAACACCATCGACCCACTGTTTATTCTGATCTGAATTAACGAGATTTGTGTTCGGATTACAACAACTGAAATTGGGAGAGCGACAACAGAATGCCCTCTGTGAGGTTGGAATCATCAGACCTTCACAACTTGTCCCGCGGCATTATCCTTTCCGCCACCGCATGCGCAACGTCACTCTCAACTGCTCCCTAACCTACAAACCACTGTTCAAACTATCGTACTGTAGGTCCTCTCTACACTGTTTCAAATATGTCCATTACGATAATGAGAATAAAGACATATAGGTGAACATTTTTTCAATAATTCATCGTCAGGCCGATAAAATTATATAAGGAGTTAATAGAGTTAGATCGAGATATCGATCAGACTTATTGCAGAGAAACTAGGTTACTGGTCAGTCAGTTGGCAATGGCCTGATTGGTCGGTCACGTCACGCTTGTCCATTGGTTTGACCACGCAGGTTGGCCATCGATCCGATGGATTTGTGGCTATGGTAGGTGCAGCGCCTGAACAAATCGTGTTTGATGACATAATACTGGGTCAAGCAGCCTGATTTCAATAGCATCGGTAATACAAAGTGTTCTAATTCGGATCGCTTTTGATGAGTTGCCTGGCACTCGGTATGCCACTTTGAAGGCTTGATCAGTGTTCACCTGGTGTTCGCTTTCAACCAGATGAGCGAGGATAACACTGCTGACCGATCCTGATTTCCCTTGCCCCAGCCACCGTGGATAGTGTTCTAAGATTCGGTTTGAAAGTTGTCTTGACGTTCGACCAACATAACCTACTCCACGGGAACAAGTGAATGAGTAGATACACATATATGAGGTCTGAACTGTCAGTCTATCTTTGTTATAAAACCTGAGAATTGGGGATGTGGAGAATTAAATATAGAGTTCTGCTCTAGCATAGGTCCTGCTAATTGTCTGGTTGAGTCAGCCATTCTGCGGCACTGTCACCTTTGAACGGTACTCGACTAAACATAAGCTTCTTTCTTACGTCATGCAATTCAAGTTTAGGTGATATTCTAATCGTGTTTTTGGCAATAAGTCGTTTCGGGTAGCCGTCATGAGGTACGTTCTTTATGAACTCGAGTTCATTTTCTAACGTATCCGCTGAACAAATTTCGTATGCTCTATCAGTCAGGCAGCGCACTAGATTTCTCTTCTGTTTCAGGTGGTACAAAACTGTGAAAGTTTGTGTACTGACCTGTCCATGTATTCTTGTGGTAGTGCCGTCTATTCGTCGATGTAAACGAACACCTAGGAACGATATCTCGTTCTCAGTCTCCCCCTCAAGTGTAAACCTAACTGGCCGGTGGGCACGATTGAACGTATCGAGTACTGTGCGCATGTTAGTATCCGAACTGGCTACGATAAATAAATCGTCTACGTATCGGTGATATTGACTGAACTGACTGATGGTGGATTGAAGCGTAGTGCGTTCAAGCATTCCCATGAATAGATCGGCCAGGAGAGGTCCGAGCTCGGATCCCATTGCCACGCCATCTGTCTGCCGATACAGTACACTGTTGGACAGCAGTTGTACATAAAATGTGCAACGAAGCAGAAGCTCTTTCCATTTCAGTGATGATAGACCAATATCGATTCCGGTCTCAGATATATAATCACAGACGAAATTGACGGTTTCTAGCAGCGGTACGTTTGTGAATAACGACACTACGTCTAATGAGCATGATTTCTGTGAATTCATGTTAACGTTCTGTATGCGGTCGAAAAATTCAAACATATCAAGTAGACTGAGTGGGACAATCGCTTTTCGGACGGGTTCAAGCAGTTTCACTATCCACCTCGCCGTTGAATAGTGAAGCGAATTCATCATATCAAGTATTGGACGTACCGGTACACCAGGTTTGTAGACTTTTGGTAAACCATAGAGACGGGGTATATATCCACATGTGCTGACCATAGTAAGTACTAGCCAAATATTGTTCACATTGTTACACGTAACAATCTGGACTGATACCATGAACTCCCGCTTGAACTGTCCTTTTTTGTTTACTTCCTATCGCCTCATTGATTTGTTTACGTCATCGCATTATTGACTGACACTTGCTGACGGTTAAATTCCGCGTTCATTGTTCACTTGTTTGTAACTTGTGTAATTTACTAACCGTTGCTTACTTATGTACAGAACAAGATTTATCCGAGCAAACCTTCAACATTCCGTCTTGTTCTACCCTGAATCAAGGGGTTTACTGCTGCCCCGACAGACTGCGTATAGCGGTGAATCCTGATTAATCCTATGCCAATTCTTAGAACGCTGTGAAAGCCTAACAGAAGTGGCCTGCAGTGACCTTTGTTTGATTAAAAAAATACTGGACTCGGGTCAGCAAACGTGTGCGTTTGGGATGTCTGTACGTGCGTACGTGGTACACCTCGAGTGCAGATCTCTTCAAAACGCAGGCGTCTACCGCAGGTGACCAGCACAGCACACAAGAAAAAATGAGCACATACACACCACACTTGTTTTGCATCGTGATCCTGTTGGTTGAACCCGTCCGCCCAGCACGTCGATCAGACGAGTCCGTATAGAATGAACAGTGAACCATGAACCCGGCCACTAAATCCGGATCAAAGAGATTACTCAACGGACACGCCTCCTAACTGTTGTGAAAACACAGTCCGCTAGAGAAATAGCATATTTTTACTTAGTCCATTAGCACTCATCGGTGCATGCTGGTTCCCAGTATAGCATTACCTTTCAAGTGCTGGAACGGTTATGTAGATGTGTGTTATCGTGGACCGTGATAGTCAAAACATTGGGTCGATGGGATCGAACGAGTGCATTGGGAACGTATGTACACCCCCAACCTATCCACATTTAGTTAACCTATGATTTTAGCGGTGTTTGCACTTACGCTCATCCGACTCAATTACGAGGCGTGTCCGTTGAGTAAGCCCTTTGATCCGGACTCCGGATTCTGTGGCCAAGCTCATAGGTCCGATACGTACCGTATATGATGGCGCTCAATGAACTTGTGATGCCTTCGACGGAGGGGATGGTGGCGGTTTGAACAATAGAGCAGTCTCAGGGGACTATTCGCATACATAAGAATGTTGACTATGCACAAGACCAGTGTGAGAACCTTTGCCCAAAGGGTGTCATATGGTTCACAATCGGGTGACAGCTTAAAAACGAAATGTATGACGGGATAGCCTATAGTGATAGTCAGAGCAAATGTGTATACAAATTGTGTAACCACGGTTAAAACAGCATAAACGATATAACATCTGTCTTGGGTATGAATGCATGCGTTCGTAACCAGGACAGTTGTATCACGTAAGCGTAGTGACTTCTTTACAAAATTGTACAGTCCACGTAACTGATGTTATATGACTGGACCTCATGAATAGGACCAAGTTGACATTACAACATGCTATCCCTTACTCTGTTGATATACCATTTACCAAGGCACTGTATCCATAAAAATGTGTGTTGTATTCAGTTTGATGAACAAGTATCAAAAACAAGATTTTTCATTACGTCCTTCTTACGACCAAACCGAGCATATTCACAGTATCTAAACACAGTGAAAACGTCACGCTTCATTGAAGAAATGAAAACTGTGGAGCTCTCCGATCGGAAAACTTCGTCAGTTTGATCAACTTTATATTGTTCCAAATATGCTAGATGTCCTAATCTTAACAAAGAATTGACACTGACTGAAAATGTTCCAAATCGAACTATTAAGGTAATCATCGAGGTCAAGAAAGTGCCTTATCCAGAGAGATTAGGGTGTTTGGTTCTGTTTTCAATTCGTTGTAGACGCACAATAGAGATCTATGCCACCACACATCTAGTCATTAACGACAGACCTTGTCTTAACAACAAGAATGGAAGCTCTGTGGGTCATTCTCTGAAACAGGAGTACGGAATGGACAAGACGCCTTGTGGACAGAACTTCCGTGCCGTTACAATCTAAGCATGTATTCTTGAATTTCATTCCTAATGACACAGCCTCCAGATGCATTCTGGCTAGAGCGGCAGGCTATTTGTGTTTGCGAATGATTTGAAAGAACTAATTGTTTCAAGTTTCACAAGTCACGCTTCTGTAAAAATATGATCAGTTAGATTGGTAACACCATTAACTTGAAATGCGTGAGTGACAGCTATAGATGAGCACACTAATGTTTCAAGCCAATGTGTTGAGGACAATGATTCCAATTCATTATTACAATTGTTCAAGGACGGGGAAGCGCAAGGCTACCGTGTAAAGTTTAACCAGTGACTGAACGTTACATTAATACAGCCTCTGAAAGACTATGATAAGTCGTATGTATCTATGGCGTGTAGTACGAAAAAACCGTATTTTCCATTTCATTCTGTCCCATCTGGTTGATTGTGACAAACAAACAGACACAGATAAGACGCTTCGCATCGCCTACTGTGCCCCGGCCACCGTGTCACGAAAGATCAAGTGGCGCATCCTGTCTATAGCGGAGGCGGTCGCAATCCGATTACGTCAACCGGATTTGTGTGTTCAAAAACAGTTCGTTCATACCTTCGGATTACCATGACTAAACACATACACTCAACCCACGCGATAACTTGATCCCCTCCCCTCGAACTCACCCCAGCTAACACTGACTTCCTAAACCCCCCGTTCCGTGCGAGCATAACCACAACGAAGTCGTGTTTGTGTTTTACACAATCGTCTTGTCCTCACACTATTTTTGATCAGTAATTTCCCTTACTGTCATTTCATGTGATATATAATTGTACCAGCCTAAGATGAGAATTTAACGAAAACAGTTCTATTCACTGAAACCAAAATTGCTTTACATGATTTTTTAATATACCGTTCAACGAATGAAACTCGATACCACTAAACCTCACTGGGGAATAATTCGTGAACCACAACCTGAAACAAAACTTCCGAAATTTGTCCTCCAACCGCACATGCCTAATAGAAAAAATTAACATGCCTACTGGAATGCTAACTCGGTTGTTTGGGACCCACAAGTTAGACACACTTCCGTTGTTGTTCAACTCACTGATAAGCGCTCACCTTCAGTTTGACAATCAAGCTTGTCGAAAATTCCCTATCTCATTCAGACAGTACAACGTAGGGCAACAAGGAGTGTTTTATCTTTTCGTTTGCTTCCTTATTCAGAAAGACTATTTAAACACTTCAGCACTAGTTTAATCCCTGTTTGGACTCATCAGGCATACACCACCCAAATGGGGAATTGAATCGGCTACATTTTGTGGTACAAGATAATGATCTATTTCGTTCGACCACGAGTACTACGAACAGCGTTTGTGACGGTGGAGTTTATAATGGATGTATGACGTGTTTTCATCCAATTAGTGCGGATAGACACAGTCCTTCTCAGATTGCCAGTTTATCTTGGATACGACCACAAAGGCTCAAACTTCATTTCATAATTATTCTTGATGTTCATCCCCAGAAAGCCATATCGCGGTTAAAACATTATCTCGTAATTTGAAGGGTAACCGGTTTGATTCTCAATTCAGACTATTTCTGCTTACTGAGTTTAAACAAGGACGAAACCGGTCGTGAAGTTTCGATTCGAGGACCATTGTGAACTGAAGTTCGAGCCCTTGCAGCCGTATCAAGTGAAAACTGGCAATCTGAGATGGACTGTGTCCATCCACATAAAAGAGGTGAAAGTAATTTATAGCTCAATGCCAAAGACTTCTTATTTTGACCTTCAGAGTTCTCTGTTACAGTTGCAATCAAGGTGGTCTTAGGTCCGAACTCTTATGAGGAGATCGTGATTCACACTTGTCCCAAAACTAATGAGTTAAGGAGAAATAATTAGATTTGTTATGCACCCCATGAAGGCAGATCAGCCATAAAATCTGCGACAGTAGAGAGAGGCTGAGACTAATCATGATTTACATTTGATCGGCAGTTCATAACTGGTGCTTCGCTTGATTTACAAAACGGAATAAGTTACTCGTGGTAGCCGGCGCACACCACGAGAATATAAGAACAGCAGATGCGCTTTAAAACCATGCGTCGCAACCTAAACCGGAGACCATCACCGACCTATGTTAACGAACTAGGCACACACATACAAACACACCTAGCCAGTCCAACACTGAACATCAGTCAGTAATAGTTTTATTCGGTCCTAAAAAGTACCAGGAAACTTACATACCTGCCGACCGAACGACTGACTCACTCATGTTGGGAAGTCATCCAAACTACTGTACAGTAGCACTGTCGTTGATTGTGACCACCTGCTGCAACACGCACAGATTACTTATCCGATATAGGTGTCTGTGTGGCGCCCATCAACTTACGATCTAACATGGACACGGGAGGTTGTTTGCGAAAACGTCCAACACGGAGTTCGGTTAGTGTGTGTAGGCAGAAGGACCTATGTCCACACACACTAATTACCATTTCGCGAATGAGTAAACGAGGGGTGCCGGAAGCAGTGAGATTAGCACAGATCGTGTGTGTAGAAAAGCACATAGGTTAGACTTGTTTAGAGCCTCTGACTATAAGTTATTAAAGGCTTCATGCAGTGTACAGTTTGTATATGGGTTGTTCGTTATGGTCCCTGGTTCGTCACCGATAGCGGGTGTGAACTGTGGAGAATGAAAATGACCTGACTTTCATTGGCTGTGAGTCCCAAAGTAGGTGATAAAAGGAGCGAAAAAAACAATAACGGTAAATCAGAGAAGGAGAGACCATGTCGAATGGCTTAGTAGGGAGGAGGAGGATGTTGTGCCGTTAGCATAGGGCTTTCAACAAATGAACTGCGTAATGTAAACTTATTAGCTGCAGCGCTTTCTATTGTTAAGCTGGCACACAGTAACCTCTCACCCACTTGTACGTTCCCCTAGACGAAATGCCACTCCGGATATTCATGTTTACACGGTGAGGACGAGGCCTGGATACTAGCTGTCATGGGTGAACGGTCTTTTGCCCAACCACACTAAGGGATAGATAAGATGAGAACCAGTAGTTCGGTTTGTTGACTTGTGGGTGAGACACTTATCAGTCTATGTGAGATAGAGTTTCAGACCGAGTCCGATGAGGAGTTGCCTCGAACCGTTTTGTACAGATTGTATGTCATACGTTCACACAGGGGATAGCAACGTGTACGACCGACTTCAACTGACCTTGCCCTATGGGTCAATACATTTAGCACATTACACATAATGTGATGTGATGAAGCGCTACAGCATTTGTGGGAACGCTTTGTCAGCTTTACTGACTTTAGCCATTTCCGTTGCAGAAATAAATCCGTTAATATCACAAGAAAGTACGAGAAAATTTAGAGATGATCATTAGTGAGTTTTCACAGATGAAGCTGCCGTGGCAAAGTCCATTCAAGGATGGAGATGTGGAAGAATGGTTTTCGGAATTTCATGCGATTTTAACATGCAACGGATTAAAAGATTAAACACAACTTTTGATAACACTGGGAACAGTGTTTACCGGGCTGATTATGTATTGAGTAAACAAAAATCGTAACTCCATATTAAGAAACACAGGCGGCACTGATTTAGGAATTTAAGAAAGAACAAGACCGGCAGCAGAAGAAGAGAAAACAACACATCGCGGTAGTTTACACGGCGATGACGACCACGATGTCATTTACGAACAAAGTGTGAAGACTTCCCTTTAAGGTCGATAACTGAAATGTAGTCGCTGTCGGGATGACCGTGTTAAAGGCATTGCGGACTCAGGATGTTGAAAATTAGATAGGCGATGCCAGGCTACGACATACAGTGTCGGTGGTTAACTACGTGAAAGGAGCGATGATAGGTGTTGGTCTGCTGCCCAGACTGAAGGCAAACAAACCTGGAAAAGAAGGAGCTACGCGTTGATGCCGTGAAAGCACGAAGGAGCAATGTCGAATGACCACGACTGCTGCAAAATTTATACTAGAATATCCGTTTATGGCCATCAAGCAGTGTGTTGATGAGTTCGCTCATCTATTGACTAATGCGGAAAACCAATACGGATTCTGAACATGGATGAAATATCCGATAGATTTTCAGCCAAGTACCGATCGTAGACCAGTATATTTTGGGATACCATTCAAGTTGATTCCAAAAGTGGAGAGGAAGCTAAAAATGTTGGAGAAAGGATTGGTTCAACGGACAAGCAGCATATTATCATCGCTGATCCTGTTGACTAGGAAGTCGGAGAAAACCTACTGATTTTGTATCAATTTCAGATAGCTAAACCGGGTGACAATCAAAGTCACATTCCTGGTGGCTCAAATGGAACAGATCTCCGCACATTTACACGATGCCAAAATAATATCGTTCATAGACCTGAGTTCTACTTACTGGTAACTACCAATGACACAGAAGGACAGAAAGGAAACCACCTTTTGTGTGAGCAGACAGCAATACGAATTCCTTAGGGTGCCATTCGGCTTTTGCAACGCACCAGCTACATTCAGACGTCTCTTCCTTTACATCTTAGAAGAAAGAAGTAACCGTGTATGGGAATGACATCGTTATATCCTCCAGTACGTTGTCACAACACGCAGAAGACTGCGAGCGGTGTTAAAACGAATCGACGCAGCAGGAATAAAGTTAAGTAGTAAGAGGTGCCAAATATTCTGCAGTTCAGTCGTCTGCTTCGGACACACGGTTGGTAATGGAAAAATCCAACCACTGCCAGAGCAGTTGACAGCCATCAAGAACTTCTCGACACCAAAGTCGAAACGGCAGCTGAGGTGTTTCTTCGGAATGGTCGGTTACTATTCCATATTCACCCAGGGGTTCTCCCAGAAAGCATATCCACTGTTCCAATTGCTGAGGGAGGACAGGAAATTTGCATGGACTGAGGACTTGGAGATGACGTTCAACGAATTCAAATAGGAAGCTGCCAGCCTTCGACGATGTCTGACAATTCCAAAACCGAATGAACCATTTACAGTGTCAGTCGACGCAAGTGATATCGGAATCAGAGCAGTTCTTTCACAGCCTTCTGGGACAATTGAGTATGCCAGCCGAATACGGACGGAAACAGAGAGAAAGTGTTCTACCATGGAGAAAGAGTGCCTAGCTATCGTCTGGGCACTAGAGAAGTGGAGAATCTATTTGATAGCGATCACTTTTTATGTTGAGACTGATCACAAATCCCTGATCTGACTGAAGACGGCGAAGGGTCCACGCGGACGATTCGCACGTTGGGCACTTCGACTGCAAAATTTCGACTATACCATCAGACATAGCAATGGCACGAACAATGAGGTACTTGATGCACTGTGGCGACCGATACATGGAAGTGAGCTGCCGACTGGAGATATACCCATGATGTCAGAACCGGGATGTCAGAACCGCTGTCTACCTGTAGACGTGTTGCACTGTCGTTAATTTTTACCGACACGTACATACGACGTGCAGTGAAGCTGGGCTTAAAGGTGGCCAAGACGGAATTCAACTTTGCGCATTGTTTCTTCGGTTTCTTCCGATGGTTGCTTGAAAACAATGGCAGAATTCTGGGTGACAGAGTTGAACGGCAACACGTTTCCTTGTGTCCGAATCTTCTGCATTTCTGGTGTTTAAATGGACATAACAGAACAAAATGCTAATCACCGCGTTACTAACATGCAGTTTGGGACTTGGATAAAGGCTTTGCGCCATGTTTCTCGGTTTTCCGGTTGCGTGGACGCTGCGAAACAGCATGGACTACAGGTAACCCTGATTGTTTAATCATGGCCGTATCATGTTCCAAATTGATTAACCATTGGCATTCCACTGTCACAGATGCCAAAGTCATATCAGGGTCCTGTTCAAGCTTGTTCAAAATTCTGGTACGAATGTCAGCATCTCGGGTGGATTGAAGACTGTAGACGAAATTGAGCTCGCCTCTGATTGGTCCCTTCGGGGACCTAGACCCGAGACCATCACGTTTGAAAGTCGTCTTTTTCCTTACTTGTTGGGGGGTTCTAAGTTGCGGGAGTTGGAATCCGATACTTGCGCTCTGATTTCCGTGCAGTTTTGCGATATTGCTAGGTTCGTTCGTAACAGAGATATTGCTCGTGGTCTTTGCGTTTTTTCTTGCCTTTCTTTATCAGGTGGGGTCATAACAAGTGTCTCAACGGCTGTTTGGTCAGTTCGGAGTTCCTAACAATCTTGTGTTGGAAAACGGCACGCAGTTCATGTCTGTGCATCTTAACCATCTTTGCAGCTTGTACAACACCGAACAGGTCCAATCTCCCCTGCAGCCTCCACGATGTAACGGTCATACCGAACGCTTTGTTAACATGCTTAAACCCGCGCTCATCAAAACCATGTAGGAGGGATAGACTGTACTATCTAATACAATGTTCAAAAGACAACTGGACATTGTATTAGATGCATCAAGGCGCGATGAATCAGATGATCCTACGAAGTACACTCATACGGAAGAAACCTTCGATCTGCGACAAAGTACTAAATAAACGTTGTGCATCGTTCGAGACTCAGCCTAAGACTGGGAATGCAGAAACGGACATCCAAACTGGCTTGCCGTAGCAATCGGTACAAAGAAAGGCAAAGTTTTATTTGATTTTCCAGTGGACACCAAACGGTGAATTCGACACGTCAACAAAATACGACCTTAAAAAAAAGCCAACAAATCGCAAACCAGAGATATCGCTTACTCCATTCCACATACTCATGAATACTTTCAACCTACCAATGACATCTACATCTAGCCCCATATACATCACCCAGCCTAACAGATGAGTCGGAAGAACGATAACGCCAGTGAAACCATTCCAGGTCAGTCAAAAGCTCCTCTCTTATGAGTAACAGCTGTTAGATCTAAGCTGCTCTTCGGAGGTCCCAGGACTAATCATACCGTTCTGATTATTGAGACATTTTTTACTGCTGGTTGACGTAAAAGTAATTTTTCCTACAATTACAGTGTTACTTTTGATTAATAATTTGCTTACCATCATTCATATTCGACTGTTATCAAGTGTCTCATTTTTACTGGATTTTGAAATCACTTTGTCATGACCATACAAACGATAGACGTTCTCTCCAGCCATCATGTTTGTGAGACTAAAATGTTAACCACACCATCAGTAAGCCCACAATTGGCGGAACCGATCAGTCATATCCAAACGCCCGATCATAACCTTGTGTGAATAATGTTCAGATGACCTCATCAGATTGAACGGATAAGAACCAGAGACGCTCTGTCAGCTCCAGTCGATAACCCCGAGGCCAGAACCTTTCAATTAAGTTGAATTTGCTGTCCTTATTGAACCAGCTGAGCAATGTACATACTGATGGTTGAATTTCGGTGATTTCCATTGATTCTGAGAGCGGTAGCTCTTCGTGCATAGTGAATGAGACCATTCTTGTGGTTGTGTTGGAGAATAATGCTGTCATCCAACTGCAGTGGTTGTCTACTCAGAAGCAGGAGGATTAGGTACAGAAAAGCAAATAGAACAGACTGCCGTTTATTTGGGGATTGGAAGAGGCGCATGCAAAAGCACTCTGGAATTCATTACCAGGAATTTATGTACGGGCTCAGTTATCAAGACATCCGTGCAGAAGCTGACTCAAAAACTTACACCTCCGGCACTGTCTAGCTCAGTCGATAGCAGTGAATAGTCATCCACGCCATAGTGCTTCGTAAACTGTAGCTCTGGTGATAATTTTGTTTCTGAACCAACTTCTGCTAGGTTGTTAAAAAATCGATCATTTTCTCGCCTCAACAGTTGTTCTCAAGTCGGAAGTCTCACATCGTTCTCATCATCGTCACACACACACGGTGGTTTGTAACACTGCTAGGTTACAGCGTTCTATCACGTCGTTTAGTATGCGATTATAAATTGGTGTATCCGAAGGTTAGATAGAGTTGTAGATTGACTGAACGTAAATTCCTTTAAATTATCAAAACCGTTTTTATTGCCAACTGACATAAGTTACGACGTAATGCGAAGTGGGATTCATAAATAGGAGTAGAAAAGACTCAGCAGCAGTCAGAGATTGCCGATTTGTGAAAGGGTGATATTCATAACAGTCATCAGAATGTTAGCATTTTGGTTCCATGGTGTATCTTTTCCAAGAAGAAAACTGTCAGAATGTGATGGTTGCGACTGAACAAAATGTACTAAACCTCCTTCTTTTATACACTACCCCCATGTCACTCACACAAGCAGTAAGAAACACGACAACGTAGGAATGGGGAGGAGCCTTTCAGTTAGCCAGTACTAGTATAATAGTATACCGCACTAGAGAAAACTGCCATTACTAACTAATTGAGAGGTGATCATGTTGAGGTAGCCGATGCAGCTATGAACCGAACTTTCTACCGTAGTGTTCTCCCAACTCAGTAATTAAATTTTTGAGTACTATTCAAGTGCTGAATATTTTTAAATTATTGCCATTTCCCATGGTTTGGTCACCTATGTGATTATGTTGAATTTTAATCCTTAGGATGAACTATAGCAATAACGTGAATTGACCTGGTCTGAGGTCACCTATGCTCGTCTATATCATAAACAGTTGGATAATATCCTGCGGATGTCAGCCACTCCACTACTACCCTTTGTAAACTTTGAAGCTGATCTATTAGATACTGTAGACGGCCGTTTTCTCCCAAAACAAGACACTTGCAGATAGCAGAATTTGTGAGTGGACAGATTACGGGGGACGGCAGCTGATCGTGTTCAATGGTGTGAACTTTCTCATTGTTTGACTGAGTTGCCTCGGAATTGATGGCACTCGATGAAGTAGGATGATAACGGCTGATAGGAGGCTATCTGTAACCACAATTGCGACTTGGTCGCTTGACTATAACATACAACCACTTTGTTGTGGAATAGTTGGGTTTGGATACGGTGGTTTGTCATGTGAGTCTCGTTCTTTTCTCCTTTTTGTCATTATATAAAGTATTGTTAATGGGCGTATGGTAGATAAGCCCCTGGACCCTTCACGGTCAGTAATGTCGAGAACGGTTATAACAAGCCGGTGATAGATTATTAACAAAATCCTTAAGATCAACCACATAAGGCCTTCGTCAAATCAGTCCTGATAGGCCTACGAATTTAGGCAAAACAACGAAGAATTGCGTGAACAAACAAAATATGCATGAGGCGACCTACTTGACAAACTACGGAGATAGTTTTCCACATAGTCAAAATAAACATGCCGCTCTTCGTTGTTTAAATTGCCCAAATATGATGTCTGTTGCCATAGCAATGGAAGAAGTGTTTGGCTCATTAGCGTGTGGAGTGGCTGCAGAAATCCTTCATGAAGCTCAAACTTGCATGCGTAAACATCCTGAGAAGGAAATGGGAGAAAATCCGTAAACAAAAATATTACTCTAAATTGTTATATCGACATTCAAAAGAATGTGACCGCGCGGACAGTTTTTTTTGTAAAAAAAACCCAGATATTTGAGTGGCATTCGGTGACGTCTGTTATATCCTCCAGTTATTGCAATACATGCGGAAACTCATTCAAAAGGGTCATTTTTGTTCATAATTATTTGCGACAGTTCAATAGCTTGATGCTGAAGTAAATGAGTTGTTTTAAGTAAAAGAAATAACATGAAGTGCAACTGAGTTCGATTGCTCATTCTCAAGCCGGTATTCTCATAATGGATTTAGTAAAATTTGTGTGGAGACAAACCATAAAAGACATCAAATGTGTGTCTCCGTGTTACCTGAACAGCGAGCACCACAGACTCAGCATGATTGGTTGGACCTAGATCCGACGTTCGTTTAAAGCTAGGTCATACGGTCAAGGTCAAATGTCGGTATGTGGGTGAAGCGGTCATGGCTGATCTACGGCTACGGAAGTTGTGAACACTGAACAAACGCTCTGTACAACCCGAGAATAGGGCTACGTAACTGTTAAAAAGCAGAACTTGTGGCACAAAGCAAATCTTAATTTCATTGAGCTTTTATAAGTTAGTTCATAGAATAGACGCATCATTAAAATGAAAAAATACAACTGATGTCCAAGTTTCAGCCTTCCCATTGGTTGGCTCGGCTGAGCATATGACTTGTTCAGTTGAACACGTGGCACAATTAAACAAATGGCTCCGCTCCAAATGCTCGTTAAAACAAAATATGATGCTATATCAGAATGTCATCCGAATTGAACACCGTGGTGAGAAGCCAGTTTGTTCGAGATGTCGACAGTGATTGGTTGTAATATTCGGCAACTCGTTGTTTCTGCGGCTTCTTTTTGTGTATACTCATTTACTTGTTCCTGTGGAACTAGTTACGTGGGTCGCACGACCAGGCGTTTATCTGAACGTATCCGTGAGCACCATCCAGCCTGGATCAGCAGCGGAGTCACCAAGACAATTACGAGCGCCATTGTTTCACACCGCGTTGATACACATCACACTGTCAACCTGGACTCCTGTTTCCGTCCGATTTACTGAGTCAATGCCAGTCACTCAAAAACTGTCAGATGCTGAATTTTAGCCACAGCCGAAGCGATTGGAATTCGACTAGGAAATCCACCTTTGTGTGCACAAAAGCGCTTTGTTCAGGCGTTGAAGTTGCCATGGCCAACCACACACACCATGACCGATCAAACCGTCATGGTTCCAGTGGCGTCATAATGATGACGTAATCGTACCAAAACGTTGTTTCTGTGTTTGTCGATGACGTGTCTGACCTCACTCAAACTAGCTACTTGTTTTTGTCCGTTTCGCCCTGACAACTCTGTTTCATATAAATTGTTATGTAATTAGCCTGATGATGAATAACCGAAAACGAGCTTGTTCGCTACACTGTTGTTTTCTGATGACTTCGTATCGTTGAGTTCGTCTAGTCCAATCCCACTGCTGTAGTCTGATTGTGGCCGATTCAGCGCTTGCCAAGGCGCCAGGCTGACCGATGGTCATTTGGGGTGTTTTGGTGTAATGGTTTGAAGCGCCAGGGTGTGTGGCAGTGATGTTAGCAGACATATGTTGCAGTATGTTAACATTTCGTTTGCTCCTAGTCGCAAACGTAAAACATGCCAGTTATATACACTACACAGATAAGGACAAAAAGTACTAGACATGCTTATAAACACACCAAGTGTTACGTAATCAGGAAGGATGTTTTCCTATTCTTATCAAACATAAAGCGCAAACCAGTCTGCTCTTGCTCGAAAGTATGCGGCTGTGCAGTCGCGCTTATTTCACACCACCAGAAGATCGGTTCTCTGCAGTCGTGAAAGCGGTTCGTCAAACTTTTCCGCTGTCTATGTTGCGTACCAGTTCTCTTGCAGTTGCACTGACATTAGCATAGGCAGAACAGATCGACAACTACCACAGCCAGTCACCGAACACACCACGAACTGGTTGAAACAACCGATGAGGTACTAGGCTCAACTTGGTGAACTGATTGCTCGAATTCCAGTGGCATTGATTGTTAAACACTTCATGACAACAGGTCTCCAAGTTGACCCATTATACTCATTCAGGATACTGTTGAGCAATCGAAACCCGAAGTTATTGGCCTTCTGCGAAACGATGCTCATCCAAACTTACCAGCCGACATTATGCGCAAAAAAGTGCCTGAGGCAACCTTTCGGGTTGCTATGGTCGTGATTACATAATAATTGGCGTGCATGAAGGTGTGTCTAGTCCCTGTTTGTCCTTATATGTCCTTATATATATATATATATATATATATATATATATATATATATATATATATATATATATACGCAACTGGCGAGAGGAAATGAAATGTTAGCATAGCTCAACACATGTCTTCTTTCTGCTGTGTTGAAGTGGTTCAAGGGAATCCAGTGCTTCAAATGAAGTCACGACTTGAATTTCAATAACTGGTTCCAAATCAGGTTGAATGATGCACATTGATCTATTTGGCGAAACGTCTAGTCGTACGGCGAATATATTTTGTTATGCGACAACATTGTGGAAACAAATTCCTGAACTTTCTTTTATGGAATACTGATGGTTTGTCTTCCGGATTCAATCTTAACTGCAGCACTGGAGCAAACTAACTTCGCAATGTTGCCGTGCATTAATGACTACTGGTAGATGCGAGGATTATGTTATTCTATCAGAGTATACTCATTTAACAGAAGTTTCATAAAACCCTCATTCTTTGCAACAGCGAGCATTTCTTTATGTGAAAGTTGGACAGTTATATTCAAAGTGTTCAATAGGTCCGGATAACCATATTTTCTTATTGGGTTTTGAACTGTTCTCAGTGCTTGTCCAACATTGTCATCTGATCACATCTTTCTTGTTCTATTCTTGAGGTTACTTAGATTGGCTACATTTCCATTTAACGCATACCAACCTGTTTAAATTAGGGCATTCCGCTGTCCATGTTGGATTGAGATGTACCTCCCTACCCAATGTATCGCCATGGCGTCTGGTCAGTTGGACATCCAGATAGTGAAACGATTCGATAGATTCCACTCCCGAAATGAGGAGAACTATAGCTTGTAGTGTGCTGAAAACTCAGAGGCTAGTTTTATCTCATTCCCTGTCTCTACAACGAGAAATATCATCAACATATCCACCTACTGTTTTCTTTTGGCAAGATCCTCTGTTGTCACAAGAAGGGGAAGCTCTTTGTTTGTGCTTACTTGTCTCTTTGTTGGAGGGAGGAAGTTTATTCAACGGTTTTTAGACGTGTTGTGACCGGAAAAATAGCTTGGCCCAGGAATTGATTTATTGTACGAAATCCATTACAAGGTATATGAAAACATAGAACAAGCGAACGCGTACACTAATTTGCATGAGTGACATGTATCTACATCCGTTAAACAGCAGTGCGTCGTCATTCATCTTAATGACACGTCACACATGGTACATACACACGTTTCCAATAGTCGCTTCTGGTCCCTCGTTGTCCTGTAACTGAGACCTGTCCTTCAGTTCTCAAGCGTACAAGCTGTGCTATACTACTCACAAACAAAGCTGCATATCATACAACAGGTGTAACAAAAAAGTAAATAGAAGCAGACCAAAAGAAACTTCAATGTGGCTACTGGCGCGCAATTAAATTAGCATCGAATAGTGAGAAACCGTTCCGTCCCATATTTATAGTTAGATGCCTTTGTGAGTGAGTTAGGAGGGTAGTCAGGTTAATAAGGCCCTCTCATATGTTTAAATCGAAAAGAATTTTAAATTTCTGTACCGTTAACATTCAGCTGATGAAAACTTTATACTGAAAGAGAAGCTTGTCTGAAAAAAAATTGTTTGTCACCTTGGTGTCTCTGTTTCAGTTAGGATATTTCGAAAGTTTGGCCAAAGTGATACACAACGTGAGGGATGTTTGTTGAACGAATTCCCCGTGTTTCAAGAAAAATGTTGTGTCTTACTCGTATTGTGTCATTTTCCGGAATTTTTCCTATTAGAAAACGCTTTTTTGCACTCGAAATCGTTTATTTTTGAAACGGTAATAGATTACAGACCCTGTATTCGTTATTCTTCTTCGAGCTGAAGCGTCAAGCTATCCAACTAATAAAAATTATCCCAGTTAAAAACCTATTCGGTTGTTTACCAAATTACCACAACAGTTGAAATCTTACTATCACGAGTTCACCGATAGAACAGTAACCATCCCGTCCTTCCAACTAGTTTGTCTGCATGCGTGTTAAAACCATACAAATATTCGGTTCTGTCAGACTCTTCAAGCATAGGGAAGAACAATCAAGACAGACAACCATATTACACTCGATCGATGGCGTATATCATTTATAGCTGTTTTGTCATTTTCTGATTCATTCTCATGAACATCCGAACCTCTAGAAATGTGTTTAATTTGACCATAATCAAAAAACGCATTTAACTGAAGAGCACTGATTACTAGTTGTCTCAACCATAACTCACATGAACTCTACAAAATGGGCAAAAGAAAATTGACAAGTAAGTGGCTCACAATAAAAAGCCTGACCATTTTTAGGAATTCGGATAAGGATTTCTGTTTCAGCACCTGGCTTTTGAGACGACAATGAACAGAGATTCTATATGGTTTTTGTCTAGAGTTGCTAACATAAATGTCTTGTTCTGTTAACAATCCATTTCTGTTAGCGATACACGATTGTCATCACTACTTCGCAAAGCAACAAACACATATGGAACAAAATTTCATTCAGATGTTCGTTTGCGTCCTCAGTAACAAATAATATGTCTACAGTTGGATTTTGCTGTCAGAAGTTCAAAGTGATATGTATCATTTCCAAATCCTTTACTGTGCCGACTGTAGGAAGAGATATTTATGGAGGGGTATAAGCTGGAACAAAAACATGAACAAAGTGATTTCCAACGATTAGTTGTACAAACCCGACAAGCTTATTTCGCGGTTTTCGCACTGTACGCGTTCATGCCTGCTACTCGTTTATTGACAAGCACTAGTCAGATAACCACCTGTCTATGATGCATAAAACAAGTTACTGTTGTCATGGACATTCGAATAAACATTGTTCAGGTGATCTTCGACTAATATCGATCGTTCATTCAATCACTGCTTTTAATCCAGGTCTACATGCTGCCCACATAGTTTCATCCGACTTACCATCTAGTATGGGTTGGAAAAGCTTCTGAAAAGACAAAATGAACGTTTGAATAAATTAAACAACAAAAACAGGTCCTTCAAAGAGGAATTTTCATCTGGCCAGTATATTTATAAGGTTAACAAACTTACAGTTCGAATATTTTTCATCGTAATGACCTCTTTGTTATCGAAGCGAAGGAAGACGGCTGTTTCATTGGTAAACGGCAGTTGACCAGAGTGAAAATATAGTCTTTTAGCAGATTTCGCGCTTTTTTTGACAATCCGAAAAGTATCTTCTAGAAGAAACCAAAGAAAATGGTCAGAAGCCAACGGTTAAAGGACCTACTAGGAGACGTGAATATAGATGTGTGAACAAAAAACATATATGTGTATAATCCCAAAGGGGAATTTGTTTTATCCTGGAGGACTGTTAAGTATGCAGAATACCGGCGCAAGAGGTTTAGGTGCACTTGGCTTGGATTGACTAATGTGGGTAACTCTGTGTAAAAACTAAAGACTTGCTGTGACCGTATAAGTCAGTTCAATAACAGTCAGCTATTTCCAACTGATGCACGTGCCAGCTAGGTCAGTTTCTGATATTGTCAACGGTTCCTCTGTTGTTCACAGTTCTGCTACTCGAGAGTTCAAACACGGCCATGCCTGGAACAGTTAAGTGGCTGTGCGGTGCTTTGTGAACAACAAAACTGTGTCCAGACCCTGATTAAGACCTGTACTCATGAAGCTTAAAGATATATTTATAGTCGACACGCACAACGGTTGGTCATTTAGTTAGTCCATTTCTATTGACTGATCACTCGTCTTTGTCTTTTTGGATAGTGTATCATTGGTCCAGTGTTCGTAATGTTGATTCTTCGTTCATTTATACAATTTTCAGATCGGTTCGGATCTGTTGATTGGCTGCACGGTTTTACGTTGTGTTCGATCGCACTAGTCAACGCGCATTGCTGTTCGGTAGTTATGTTGTCAAGATTATCGGAGGATGTACTTAATTTCATCAGTCGGCCTAAATGTGTAAGTGTTTAAGGTAGCCGCTAGTTACCGTTACCGTTAAATCAATCTTGTAGTGTATATTGATTAGTTCTGCTTAAGGTTTGGTTTAAAGGGTTCGGACGGTATCACAGGTCTATCGTGATGCCTAACATCATTTGATCTGAATCCCCTGCAACTTCTGAAGCCAAATGGAGACGGAATGTTAACGCGATAGGAAGCGCATCTTTTAACAAGCCAGGTAAGGTGAATCTCGCCGTACCGCTCGATCCAGGGTCGGGGACATTATCTTCGAAGTTGTGCGAACATACAGCTAGAATCGGACGTCAGCTGTGTGAAAGGAAGCTAGCCTTTTTCGGTCCACAGTTCCTGTGACAGATCCAACATCAGATGATTGGTTCTGTATTGTTCCAACTAGCCAATCAGACTGCGTTTGTGTGGTCGGATAATTGTATGTTCTTATATTATTTGAACTGTAGTCCCTCGTTTGCTCGCTAACATCTCGACAGCTTTGTTCGTTCCAACGTCAGGACTGTTATGTATGGTCGCTACGTCTTATTTCTCCTCTGTTCTTACAGCACTTTATAGTGAGTCTCTATTTTCATACTCGGAGCCTCTGTAGGCTAATCGTTATCTTATTTCTCGTGTGTTTTGTTGTCCTAGTCATCTCCTTCTTAGACTGATAACTAAGCCGTTCGACCGAGTGCACCATTTTAGCAAGGACTATCCAGTTTAGAGCTATACTACCGTGGAATTCGATGACTGCTTATTGTCAAGTGCAACTCAAGTGTTTGTTTACAAAATGTGTGCAACTTGTGACTGCATGTTTCAGTTTAAACATAGGTGTTTCATAGTTGTATGGTTATTAGTGTTCGGTTTGAACCACAAATATTGTAATGCTGACGAAGAGGATGATAATCTTGGAAGACTCAAGTGAAGCAATTGCAACACTTCTTGTAGGAAGAACACTTTTACGCATTATGGAGTGTTTTGATATCGGGTGTTTCTTCAGAAAAAGCTATTCTGTAGGTATTTTTCTGTAGAAAGAAACAGTAAGACAACCTTATCTTTCCAGACCCAGTATGTCTACGAACTTACTGGGAGTAGATCATTCAGGTCGATTACAGTCCAGCGCAGCCTCTATATTGTTCAACTTCGGGCAACACTATCTACGTTTCTTGTATACTTTGTTACCTATTCCTATAGTGCTTTTTCGAGACAGTGGTTTTAAGCTCACCTTCATCATCATCATCATCATCACAGCCATGAGCCTGACCAAAAGGTACTGTGGCTCGGGC
>LUCH01001841.1:88095-113980 GCA_013368495.1 Paragonimus heterotremus
TGACAGGCTAATCCGTCTCGGATGCCGCCAACCTATGGTAGTTCAAGCCAATCTAGGCTGTGTTGTTCTTCATTTGCGAGGACAGAAGTGTTTTGAAACCACTGCTAGATTGTGTTAATCTAGCTGTTTATAATGGACAAACTCGTTACTGCGCTAATAAAAATCGTTTGCAAGTCCTGATCTGAAGTTCATGGTCTGCATCCACTTGAATTTTGATGACCCCATTGATTTGGATCATGTAGAGCCGTTCTTTGTGGTAGTGGCTAATAGCAATCAATGGGGTCCTAACAAAAATTTTCACAAGCTCCGTTCTCGAACTTTCCGTAGACAGCTATTCTTTTCTAAAGAGTTATTAAGCAGTAGAATTATCTTCCGTCTGAAATCGCCAGTTGCGTTGTTACAGATCGTTTTAATCCTTTGTTCGATTAGCATTTACGCTATTCCTGGTACTTTTATCTAAGTCCTAAGAGAGCTGGTACATTCTGTCTTCAATGATTGCATTTGAGATGAACAGATGGCAAGTCGGTACGGAATAGGATGAATTGACTGGACCCAAGTGCCTTGAACTTTCAGTCGTGAACTTGTGTACTAATAGTTGAAAGCGTAGCATACGGTATTTCTCTGCAACGGTTATCCATAGTAGTTTGTCAGACGAAGCCTGACAATCTACGAGATCGCCATCAATAGGAAACATTCTGCCATACATCCAAATCGCATCAGAACTGACAGTAATGGTTCTGCGATCACACTACATCGTAGTAACACACAAACTAAAAGAATTTTGTGAAAAATACTATCAGCACCAAAGCAGCAACCTAAAACCAACGGATGAAGGAAACGTTAAAATGAAGTACCAAGACTGCGGTTAAGTGGGATGAAATGTATTTAGACGAGTAAATAAGCACGAAATCGTTATCTGGATATACGATCACTTTCGTTCACGTGGATCACTCTAGCCAAATTCAAACAAAGTGCCACGGAACTCCTTCTTTAGGTATACATCAAACACGCAATTGATGTTGTCGACATGCAAGGTTCACCGGCCCGGGTAGGTAGCTACACAATTAGTATTGGTTCAAGTGTATGAGCTCATGCAGGCGGAAAATTTCAGAAGGTGCAAACGTGACTACATTAAAATGTCATCATCAGTGAACGAAACAACCGAACCAACCAACTCACATAACGTATATACGAACAAAAAATTAACCAATCAGATCCCAGAACAGAGCGCAATAGCAACAGGAAGTTTCCAGTCTGAGTTCATATCCAAAGTTTGAAAGCAACGAAGGATATCTAATACGAATCCAAGTCAAACATACAAAAGCAGCGTACAGTAGACAATCAGGATAGATTTCTTGGTAGTTAGGTTTCTTTTTATCCTCTTCTTTTTTCTTCTCTTCCCATTCAGAGTTTGCTTTTTACCTCCTGGTTGTGTGGCACCTAAGCATCAGTGTGAACCAGTGAAATATTGCTGTCTATGATGATAAAGATGATAATTTGCCGGATTCCATTTTGCCAACAAACATTTCATTGTAAAAGCAGGAAAATTATCTCATGACCAAGAATGTTTGTTCATTTTCTTACTGTTGTGTGGCATTTATCAATCAATCCGAACCACTGATGTAGTGTTGCCGATGGCAACGTTCGTCGTGAAAAAGCGCACCAGTTACGTACGAACATTCCGTGAACGGTCAGTTTGCGTGATGACGCTTTTTTTTGGCAATCATACTCAAGCCGCTACATTAAATAATTTTGAAGCAGAAGGAAGTGAACAGTTTTAATGTGATTCATTCGTGCTTATGGTAAGAGGAAAGGAAGCGGTCCGAGTGGTTTTGTCTGATTGTAAACATCGTGCGACACATTCTGGTGATAGTGCTTTCGATATGGAAGACTGCCGTGTAACTATTCACTGTTAGTGAGTGCTGTATTTCTCATGGTTTATATGCATTGTGCTGCAGTTTGGAGGAGGAAAGATGTACAACAAAACCAAAAACAACATTTCTCGTGATAAATTTGAGCAGAGAAGCCGGGAAGAGTTTTTTTTTGCGTAGTGTATCTCTCGAGCACGATTTGTTGCATCTCATCGGATGTACACTGCAGTCTGTGGGTTTAGATAGCCGACTTCAGTGGACGTTATGAATGGACACTGAAACGACGAAATCCGCACCTCCCACACACACCCAAATACACATTAGATGTCAGGACGGTCTAGTGCTGATGAACAAGTCTTTGTGTTTGGAGGGGTGGTCTGTATTTGTTGATTACCACTGTCCCTGTGAAGCAGAAAAATACTCGATTTTCTGTTGTGTAAACTCCCCGAAAGGTCTTCCCACAGGTTCAACTGATGTTGACATGTTAACGAGTATCCAACATTCGATGACGTCGATTCCTTGTGACTTGTCACTTTCTTATCTGATTAAACATCATAATACCCATAAAAATTTGTTGACCCGATTTCGTAATTGTCTTGTTCTGCATGTGTAAGTGACTCGGCCATCAGACGAGAATTCTTGAACGATGTAAGTTTTCGCGTTGGGTTGAAGCAGTGGGATTTGAGTGATGGTGGGCAGCATGGCAAGTTGGGTTGCATAGAACATGCGTTCAACAGAATGGCAAATGTCATCACACTTTAAGGTAAACGGAGGAAAACATCCAGTTTGGGAGTTGTTGAAGCCATCACAACATCCGGCTTCTGTTCCCTTAATTTATCAGAAAGTGCTGATGGATAGCCTCTTTCCGGACACGGTTTCCAACAACGATATCTCCTGGCCAACTTTTCTACTGATCAGATTCACCTTGCAAGGTAAACCAGTACTCTCACAGGGTCCGGATTGTAGTGGATCGGGAAAAATTGTGAAGTACCAGATACTGTTCAGTCTAACTGTGTTTGCAGTAGACGGAGTCGGGTACGGATTCGTTATCACTAAGCCAGGACATCACCGTGTTGGTTGTTCAATGGTTAATCTAATTTTGGAATTCAGTTGGTTCATGGCGTGCAGCACACATATTGTCATTTTCTGGGTCCCATTCATTTTCAGGGTACCGTCAACGTAACACCGGTAGAAATGGACTTGACTACTGATAGCATCTACAAACTACTCCAAATGAGCAAGGAAAATCTTTGCCTACAAAAGACTGAAAAGAACCAACCATGATGACGTCATGGGTTTGTGTCTACCTGATTCCATGAACGCAGAACTTGAAATACGCTGTACACAGTAGCAGAAGAAGTTTCAGGTCAGACGTCGGTAATAATGTCCAATTAATTTGAGTCGACACATTGGCAAAGTACACAAATCGTCTACATATGAGAAATAGTTGTGAACATAGAAGCTATGATTGTTGCTATCGTTCAACTTGTTGAGTGAGTCAATCAGCTCAAAACTCTCTTTCACAGATTTTTAAAACAATAATTTCTTCAGCGGCTGAAGGAAATGGAACAATCTTTGTTCCAGCTTGCACTGGGTTGAATTAGACGTGGATAGTATTGGTCTTAGAGACACACCAACCTTGTGGAGTTTGGGCAGGCCACATAGTTGCGAAATATGTCGTACTTTGGGTTCAAATGATTTTCCTGCTGACTGATCAATGGAGTTTCTTATCACTAAGACCTATACACTCTTGGTATTAATAGATTCAAGCTTAGCAGCTGGTTTATTCGGATGGAATTTGTTAGCTTCATTTACTAATGACTGCGTTCATGATATATAGCCAGCTTTATCTACAACCACTGCGCAGAAGCACTTATCTGTCTGTATGTTCGTCATATCTCTATTGCATCGTAGCTTAGAAAAGTCATCAATGTGTTCTGTATTCAGGATTGTGTCTCATTTAGAAGGTGTAACAGTGTTTTTGTCAAAAACCCAGTAGTTCGGTTTTAAACTAGGTGGGTGTGTATGTTTGATTACTGATTTGGTCATTTGGCTTTACACATCGTCTACTGAACATTGGTATGTATGCACTCGATCAGACGTAGCGTGGTGTGCTCGAGAGATACAGAGTGCAAAAAACTGTTTTTGACTTCCCTGTGTAAAACAAGATGTCTGGAAAGAAGGACATGACTAATGAGGGAAAAAAAGTTATTCTTAGGATTGAGTGTAAACCACTGACTGCATAAATGATAGCTTTCACAGTTGTTGCAAATGATTACAACTTTCACAACTCACCCAGCAACACTTACTCACCGGACTCAGTGGGGCCATCAGGGTTGACTGATGTACCCTTTGCTCGTATTCTATCGTTCATGGCCTAACTGCACAAATCCGACTGTTATTTTCAACCGGAAGTGTTTACCTACACGAAAACATGTCGCTGCCATTTAATCCCATTTCGCATCATTTTCATTCCCATTCTACTCTTACTAATACCATGACTTCTAGAATAAATCGCATCATTGTTTTAGTGAACTACAGCTGGAGCCCTGGCAAGGATTTTCAAAGTAGTGGCAGTTCAGTTTACTGACTGGATGAGTTAACATTCTGTTTTCACTGGATATTTTCGAATGTAACTGGCCAACTTATATAAAAAGACGGAAGATGGTCATGCAATTTCACTTTACCTGTTCTGACGAAATAAGTCACCTTTTGTGCAATACTCTATGTCAATAAAGATATATCTAAAGACTTTTAACAGCCATTCATTTGCCGCGTTATTTTTCAAGTAGTCTGAAAATTTCCATCATAACCTATCCTATCTAATCTTTTTATAACGCTAAACCATTCTACCTACTTAGCTTTGATTCAGTATGGCACGTGATCTCGTAGTGTCAAACAGGTCTTACTAACATACCGGATAAATTTCGACAGCTCGGTCACGTTTTACGAATGCCGACCAACAGCCTATAATGCATATTCTTCGTGTGACTTAGAGTAAACTGACAGTGAATGTCAGTTGATTAGCGTATGACGTGTGTGAGGCGATCTCGGTAGTTGATATCTTTTTCAAAAATAGCTCTAATGTTTCTGTACAGTGAATGTTATGGTTTGTGAGCTTTAGCATTATTTCATTTGGAACACTAAGTATTTTTCAATACTTATTTTGCAATGTCCCACATGAAAAATGTACCACGCTAATCATATGGTTGGAACAGTCACAGCAGCGCACTTGTGCCGCTATCGATTCTACTCTCAATTAATTTCCAACGGCGCTGCGTGATTAATTTAAATGCAGTCAACTGTGAGTGAAGTTCAGTGTGTATAGGTTTCCAGCTTCTGTTTCTTTGGTGCTTAAGCAGCAGTGTGCAGGAAACAAACGGTCAAACCTTACTTCTAGACGGTGATAAAACAGCTCTACTCCACGGGAAATAACAATAATTATAACGACAGTAATACGGATCTATCAGTTTCATCATTATGTCATTCTGATGAGTTATCTAGGTACAGGTTGAAACAAGGTATACGTATTTGGGATCGAGCTGCAGAAACATATTCCACACACCGTGCACTTAGATGTGGAGGGAGCAATTTTGATTTCTAACCTAAGTGATAAACTCTTAGGTGTAAGCGTTTTTAAAGCGTTATGACGTTTATTGCTGAGTAACTAGGTCTTAGAGCTGTGCCCTTGACCTAAATTATTCATCAGTCTCCTGTGTATCTGATCACTTGCAAATGATCATTTTATGTAAGTAACTGACTAGACTGTACTTTCAACTCAGATGACACATGAACAGGTTATGGTCATAGCTACTTGCGTCTTGGCCTGGTACACACTGGTCTTTTTTCCGTCACGGAATCGTAACCAACACGTCGGTTATCATCCCGAGGACTTTAAATAAGCTGCACACTACGTCGACAGTTGTGGAATATTTTCTGATATGATGTTGCTGTTGTGAATTTTTCATTTTTACTTTTAGGGAAACATTTTAAAATTAAGTTTTTGAATTTATTCTGTTTCAGTTATTGTTGTAGCAACTATATATTTATGTTGCTTCTGACCCCCATTCTTTATTAGATCATCGGTGTTCATCTCACTTTCAGCTGAGCGAGCTTATTAATAAATAAATCGGGAATTCTGTTTTGCGCGATAAAGATGCGATTTTGTACGTTTTCATCTGTTTTTACATCTAACAGAGATGAAACGACCCCCATTTTAATAATTGGTAGAGTAGTATATGGATGAATTTGATTTGTGAGCTTGGGTATTTTATGTTTCAACGTTGTTGTGTGCGATAGCTGATGAGCACACATGAGATGGTAACACAATTTCGTAATCTTCACATTAATCGCCCAATCACTTTCGCAACAGTTGTCATTATTATCGGCAGTAATGTGCCAGCGGATGATACTGAGAACTGACCAACACAATTGTAGAATAAACAGGGATAAAATTTATCTATTGAAATATTTTTTTAGAAGTTCAGCGCATTAAAACCGGGGTGTACACACCTTGTGAATAGACAACTGATTTGTGAATGGTATTCTGTCGAAGACAATCTTCCGCTGCATTACTGTACAGTCAATACATTCAGCCGATAACACTGATATCAACTAACCATCATAGCTGTCACCATCTTCGGTCAGAAACCACATGAGTACAAGAGGTGGGTTAGAGTCTGTAGAACCCGAAAGACTTGACTTGTCTGGGAAAAGGAAGCAGTAGGGCTTACCGTTACGCAGTCATTGAAGCGAGTTAACCCACTTCTGAAATCGTGATAAGAAAAATAGATGACTAGAGATAAGGGGGGATAAGTCCCGGAAACACAATCACTATCAGTCCTCTTGTGGTGACTGCTAACTGGTTAATATATTTAGGTCTACTGCTTGTAAATCGCTGGAACAAATTGACTCTATCTATATAGATTCAACAGGAAATTTGTATACTGCTATGGCGTAATCTATCCAGCAGTCTGTCACATCTCGGTGCAATCACAGTTTCAATAAAATGAAACTGAGACCCAGACGAAACATTGCCAATATGTGACACACAAAACTGCGAACTCGAACAAACTTACCTGCTTTTGTTTAATTTCTTCGTCAGTCAACATTTTCAAGGTTGGTAGTGATGTCAATTATCTTGTACATATAAATCCGTGTTTATGTAGATCAGGTTATGCTATCAGTTGACTTCAGACTTGGAAAAAAGTATGCATAGCTGTTCAACCAGCTTTCAGAACCGGTGCATTCAAATGAGATGATTGATCCAACTCCACAATCGATTGACAACAAAGCTTCAGCAAGAAGACCACGTGAACAAGAAGCAAATCTTATGAATTTTCTGTATAAACTATGCCAATATGAATAAGTGTGGTAAGAATGAGTAATCATCATAGGGAATTAAATGAAACACAAAAGAATCAGCGTGAGATAATCAAACCTTTCAATTGCATTTAATACAAATTTGTGCAAGGTTATGAAAGTATATACCAGAAGTGAAGATTTTCATTTGAACTTCGTTTATCTTGCTGTTTACCAAATAGGGTGAGGCAGTCAAACAGTGCAAACCAATACATGAATCAGTAGGTCAAAGAAAGTAGTGCGATTTTTTCTGTTATCTCTCTAAGTTTGTCTTATTTATCTTATGTATTTGAACAACGACATAATTACGTATAGCAGACTATCCTGGGCCATTTTACGACCTCAGCTGTATTGTTGCGTTTTGTTATAATTGCGTTTAGACTCAATTATTTTCGTTTATACGGTATTATTTCGTAATTATCGCTTAATCCACTGCTTGTTCATTTATAGTAAATCCCATAAATTCATGTGCACACTCATGATTTTTTCACGTTGAAGACCAAATTCACACTATAAAAGATGAATACCATGGTTATCTTAGAACAGCAGTACGCACACAGTCTTAGCATATATATACATATATACATTACACATGAAATCTACAAAGAGTGGTAAAGTGCTACAACATGAGAAAAGGAGAATTGTGTCAAATATAAAAAGGCAAAAGGTGGAAAGAGAGAAAGGAAAAAATACGTCGACGCACACAAGGACTCCCAACACGAGCGCCACTGACTTCTATTCTTCGTCATATCAGACAGAGTCCTCAATCAAGGATGTGCATTGTCTTTCGGATACCAGCTAGGGAGCCGGCAACGCTTTACTGAAGCAAGCTGTAGAGTGAGTACTGTCATACCACAAACCCCACGCATGAGCTGACCGCCGGGTTGACGCATCCAGCACAACCCATCATCTGGAAACAAGGCACGATGTAGCAGACGGTAAGTTGGCATTTGTATGATGTGTCCAAGCCAACGTAGCCTGTGAGACGAGATCAAGGTGCTCATGATTCGACAGAGTTTATCCATTCCGGAGACACGTCGACCAACTTTGTCAAGACTGGTATAGTGTTCTTATCATACTCCGCTAATACTTGGCAGATACCAGTGGTCGAAAACGGACATTTTGTGAACATCTTCTGAAGTCGTACTGTAAGACTGCTCTTACACTGACACCCTACACTCGAACGTTTGCAGGATGAATGAGATCATGTCAGCACCACAGATGACGTAACCTAGCGAACGACATCCTAGCCTTTGTTGTACGATTTGTGATCTTATCATACATTCCACAAGCGCTGATATAAATTACAAGGTACATAAACTTCTCAGCGACTTCTGTAGCGAGGAGGAGCGATCGCACATTACTACTCACAATACTGCTATTCACTAGTAAGACAGGAGAGTAGATTTTGACACTGAGGTAGCTGCGAGAAAAATACAGGAAGATACATTGGATTACGGCATGTCATGAAATGGTCCTTGGTTCATAAAGGAACTGTGTATTGTTGTCCGTGGCAAACATGACTTTCTCAGAACAGTGTTTTACGCAAATGACAGTCATGCTGAAGAGTATAACCCATGTATTAGTTTCCTAAATAAGCAATCTCTGCGCCATCCGCGTTCTTGTCTCACAGCACCTTCAACTGCCCACTACCATTTGTGAGAGCAGAATGACAGTCCTGCTGATCTTCAAATAGCACTTTGCACTTAATAGGTACAAAGATCATACCATAATAACAGTAACCATGGTCGTGAGGAGGAAAGCACGATCGATTAGTGTGTTAACTGTGAGGAATAACATACATCCACTGATTTTGTTCGATTAGCTAAACAGGACCACTGAATGTTGAATATTTCACTGAATCAGCCATACTGGACAATTCGTTGCTAAACTGAAATGCGTATCCTGTTAAGGTGTTAGGAAACCAGTAAGTTTATATGATCCAGTCAGACTTCTTAACCAGTAGTGTTAATACATATTATGGACGGGTGTTATTTTGACTAACTTCCATCGCTGCAGTTCAGAGATGTTCAAATATGCACTTATTCTGTTAAAATTGCAAAATGGAAGAAGGATTCACTCCTGAACCCACCGATTTGCCTAATTAAGCTAACGGACTTTGTTAACGGACTGAAAAATGTTCATTTGGTTTATTGGCTGTAAAATCCGTCTCCCTTTTTATTCGAGTTTGATGACCAAACTGAAGTTCTGTGTTTGTTCTCATGTAAAATACGACATGTGGTAGTTTTGTCTTCCCAAAAAGAACGTTCCCACAAAATATAGACCTTGACAACGTAGTACTTATGTTCTGTTGAATAAATTCATTCTTGAACACTTTCGAACTAGTTGCATACAATCATTTTTGTTTTATCCAATCACGAAACAAAATGAAATATCGCGTTGACTGAGATTCAATAAATTCATATGACAAGTGTATATACCAACTTGTCAAACCGAGAAATACTTTAGACTTGTTCTCATCAAAAAGTACACCTCTGACGATCTTAACCGTCAATCATGTTTTCAACGAAATGTGGCAACATGGGTGCGATACACTGTATTGCAGTTATACACCACATAAGTATCCTTTTATCATGCTTGAGGAACTGTGCCAATTCACAATCCCCATAATAAAAAGTTCACTTCCACTTTTTCACTTCGAGATCCTCGTGTACATAGTAATCCTGGGTCAATCATTTTTAATATGCTCTATTTCTGGTCCTTGATAAACCATTGCCACCTTCCGCACAGATACATTGTGCTCTGAGTTTTCATCTACTGAAAGTAATGCGGTTAACCAACAAAACTGACAACGGAACAAAAGTTGCCTGGGCAAAATTTCTATTTCACAATTTATGGAATACACTGTATTACGGAGTGTCACAAACTCTCCTCCGCGGCTGTCCGCCCAGTTTCGCTAAACGTCTGCAGTGACGCTACCTCAATGAATATAGAGCAAAATAAAGAACTTCGACAAGCGCCTGCCTTGGCGTCTTCCTTCGAAGTGTGGAGATAGTCTGCAGCCGAAACCTTCTAACCTGTCTGTGGCTAACCACTAATATGATAGTCTGTTCACTCTTCACCACCGCTGCTACACACGGTTTACTGTGTACCTCGTGTATCTCACATAGCGGATTTCTTCAGCTCCGTGTAAAAATGTCATGACAAAAAAAAACAGACACCTGATGAGATATTACACTATAGAAAAAAGAAGCATATTATTCGTTAGTACAGTGCTTCACGCATTTAACGACCACCCATAAAACCTTACAACCTTACAACAGCCACTTTGCTTGAAATGATGCATATTTTGATGAATAAAAAGTATTGGTTAAAGAAGTTAATAACCCCGACTACGACAGCTCTTTAAGATGTAACTCTTCCAGATTGATTGACTTTATCAATTCCCATCGGATTATTCCCTGGGTTTTATGTTCCTGCATTTCGCTGTCAACACCGCAAAACCTGAGGGTCGTAGCTCTAATTGGAGTCATTTTGAACACTAGGGCAAGGAGTCTGTCCAGATGGGGAACCTGCTAACAATTCACGTGCGTCACACCTTTCACCACGCCCAATTCCAGATTGTATTTAATCTGACCCATACCTCGCCTTAATATGACTAATCATCGCCTTTTCCTCTTCATTTCAAATTAACGGTAAGATCGAAGACGCATGTACGCATGTGTGCGCCGTTCGGCCAACGACTGATCACATAGGGTCGTGGTTGCGCCAACGTCATGAAAGTGTAGTACAGGTTTCTTGACTAACAGAAAGCCAATTCAAACTGTATCGCACGCACCACGTTGAATTGCTTCGTGTTCGCAGTCATATCAGAACAGTCCAGCCGAACACACTTGACGTTGAGAAGTTATTCGTTTGAGCGGAAGCAGAGTTAGTGAAGTGTAAAGCTGGATTTAATGGCCAGTGAGACGCAGGTACTTAACGATTTTCAGGGGAACGATGAACTACACGATGAATAGAATGTAAGCGTTTGATAGGAAGGGAATATCCTACAATCTATGATGTGAACATAGTGACTTGAAGGAGTAAGTGTGTTAGTGATCTCTTAAATCGCACATTAAAGCGCAAGTTCCTGACCCTAAGACTCAAGAAGGACGTGGACTTGGTAATTTTGCAGAATGCAACATCTGGGCCTTTAAAGTCCAACAGATAATTAACATAAGCCCTCTCTCCTTGATTACAGAAGCGAGTGAGGTAACGGCTACGCCATCTGAGGGATGGTTCACTCACACTGAGGGAGCACTTCAAAAGGTTTCAACTTCTGGATATATTCAAGTATAAAAAACTGAGTTATTTCTCGTTTAATCTCATAGTGAATTTTTGTTATAAGGAGATCGGCGCAGTGAAGCCAAAAATGTGTCAACGTTCCTTATTGCTTGCACTGTAAACGACAATAAGTTGACTCTCTTAATAGTTCACAAAGTCAGAATGTCAGGTATTCTGGAAAAAGACTGATTTTTGTACCGAAATCGAGCACGCATATAATTGGAATGCTTGAATAAATGAACCGTTTTTGTTTACAGACCTAAACTGACTCAACAGCAAAATTATCGCGTAGAAAATGCAAACCATATTGTTTCTGAAACCTTAAGAACCATTTGTTTCAGAAACGCTCAACTGTTGTTAATGGGTAATATCGCTCCTCTGTTTGGTAAATTGCACAAACGCTAAACTGTGTCTGACCATCAACAAACCATGTTTGCAGCTCGTCAGCCTAGAAGCCTCTCGTTTCCAAACCTTGTCGTTCTGTACTCTTTGCAATGTAAGTTGTCTAAATATCAACTTTAAATGTCCCAAAGTGTTTCTCTGAGTTTCAACAGGAAACGGAGTAGCACAACCTAAGGTGTATATAAGTAGGTCCAGAGAAGCAGACATTCGTTATTTCTTACGCAAGTAGAAACACGTTTGTCGAGAACAGGCAGCAAACAAGGCTAGTGCGCTTGTACCCGGTTTCCAAACGCACAGGGGTGCAGGCTTACACGAACGCGATGAGCGCTGATGACGTGGGTGTGGTCTTGTACGATGTAGAACACATACAGACAGCCCATCTGACAAACCGGTCTTCTGTCAGTAGGAACATGATCAACCTAATATGTTCTATGTGCATAGAAACAACAACAAATACTAAGGAAGTATGTGTTCATTACAGTTAGACTTTATGTACTAATGACACATACCGTGACTATAGAAGGACTGTCAAAGAATGACAAGCTTTGCTTGCTGGACTCAATACTTACAAATTATTGAACTTGTATCCATCTGCTACACTTTTACATACTTTTGTTGCAGAAGTCACTCGGAGTTAAAAAAGATGAGTTGTTCCGAACAATAAAATCAGATGATTTGGGTAGTGAATAACCCAGTTAGTTTGGGCATTATGATCATTCACAAACATGTAGTCGAACCACCAGTGATCATGAGTGTATTTTGGCAGAGGTTATTTCAGCATGACTTACGCTTTGAGCACGTTCAGTTGACCTCATAAACTCTGTTTTGAAGCAAAGTTTGCCATATCGAAATGCCAACCGGAAGGTCAGTGTTTCATAGCAGCTAGTTAGTAGGACTTCGAGTCACTCAGGAAATCGCACCTCTGCTGCTAGTTTCTGATTGGACAGCTCTTAGAGTTCTTTTTTTTGAATTAAACAGTTAGAGTTTATGCGCGGTGATAACCAAATCGGTGAATTTCGGGTGTATAAAAGATACTGATTTGAATTGGAATGACACGACCCGATAACGAAGATACGCAAATAAAATTGCTATAAGTGGCTTAAAACGTTTTTGAAGGGGTTCATTTGAATTTGAAAACACAGATCAAAAATAATGTGACGAAACCAGGAAACAGTTCGAGATGGCTCAGTTACAGTGAAGAAACCAGTAAATTTCAAGCGGACTTTCTCATGTAGTTTTTCATTATCCAACGACTGGTGAAAACATGATCATGGTTGTGCACACAGTTAAGGAAATACTGCACCTCTTTCAGTGAATATTTGGAGTCAGTGATGCGTACTGATTTTCAGCCATGTACTGCTCATCCGTTTTCAAAATACTTACTATCAGTACTTCATTTTCAGTGTCCGATTGCGGCATAACTAGATTCCGATGTGAAATACTTAAAAAATCCTGCTGCATGTCAGTTGATTCTCCTAATCATGTAGTCGAAGTCACACAACACAGTGAGTGACGCGGTCACCCGAGTACAAATGTAGGATTGCTTAGATATTTATTCAACAGCCAGCCAATACTGATCGTGGCCCACGGCATTAGGACCACGCTGGGGTGGAAGAACGGATCTATGTGGCACAAAAAGAACACACAATTCATGTCTGTATTACAATGCTTTGCAAATGCTGTTCGCTAACTTGACTAGATCAGGGTAGGCTACAGCAATCACAGTTCAGCTACATGTCTGGGACGACTTGTATGCCTCTTAATTTATTTAAGGGACGTAGTATGTAAATTTCTTGCTATCTGTTGTTGACTGACTGTCATCTATGTGAACTTTACTGAATACCAGTCATCAATCTATAGGCACTATCCTTCACGTTGCCACACGTATGTACCTCATCCTGGAAATCTTGTCATGTGTACGGCATATGTGCTGAACACCGATTATAGTGGACAAGAATGTTGATCATTTTTTTAGTCCGGGTAAGTGAGATGAACAACCGAGGACCAATGCGACGTCGCGTATGGTAACTGAATAGTCATTGATCATCATCATCATCATAACAGCCATGAGCCTGACCAAAAGGTACTGTGGCTCGGGCCGCCGCTCACCTCAACAGTGACGTGGAATATCCTAGAAGAAAACGTTACTAAAAGGAAGACTAAGCGGAAGAACTAGAAATGGTATGGATACAGGTACGCCATTGACTGCGACACATCGCCATCTCGGATAGCGTCTCTAACCAGCGGTTTGAGTGATCACGAGGACTCCATCCAGGCAGGCGACACCTACCCACTTTGCTCAATGGTGCAGTCAAGGTCTTCATATTTCGTGACCACGTTATTGGTTGACCACCACGCGGTTTTACCCAATTGTTGGTGGTTTTAATATATGATGCTCGGTACGGTAAACGATCAGATGACATACGGAGTACGTGACCCAGCCAACGCAAGCTGTGTACCGTGATTAGTTGACCAATAGATCGCGCATCCCTAGTGTTCCGGAATACGCGCCGGCGAACGACCACATTGCTCACGTGATCAGTCCACTTAATATGGGCCAATTGACGGAGACAACGATGGTCAAACACAGCAAGTCTGTTGATATCTTCTTTGTGAACAGGCCACGTTTCCGAACCATAAAGCAAAATGGAGCGCACACAAGCATTATATACCCTTCCTTTCAGCGACAACCGGTCGTACAAATGGGGTCCAGCATAAGAGAGACTGTTAAAAAGATGATTAGTTTCGCCAACGCTCATAAACACCTGCGTGCTCGTTGAAGCCGACTGATCTTGAGAACCTTGCTCGCAGAGTACCTTATAAAATCAGCTCGACAGTCCAAATGTATTAGAACAAGAGCTTGCAACCCATAAATGTTACTGGCTTTACTCACAAGAAACAACAGATCAGAGCAATTAGTGATAAGGATAGAATCAGTATCATGTAGCGTGCACAGAGAGAGAACATCTCAGTAAAGATGGGGTCGACAGTCAACACCGATGTAACATAACATTTTCTGGGTAACGGAATACCGATAGAGAGAAGAGATGCACACTAATTTACTCGTTGAATGCATCAACTGACCTAGTGATTTGGTGGACTAAACGTCCTAGGATATTTTGTATCTAGTGAAAGCGCAATTGCAGATAGTACACACTCAGAACACCCTAGCATTATATTGTTTATTGATCAATTGATGGATGAAGAGCACTATATACCTGAAAAGATGATCCAAGGTGACCCAACCGTTGATGAGGAATATCGTTAGGGCCAACGTGGTGAGAGTGAAACATTTCTCCCAGATGCAACGTAGCAGGTTCTGCGTGCCATGTTTTTATGCAGACGGAAGACTACAATGCTTAACGTGGCAGGACTTGTGGATGTTCACTGTTAGAGGAATGCTGTAAACAGACCGCTCCAGAGGCCAGATGCAATTTCATGGCTTTAGTGGGCTATTGAGCTAGTACGGATCAGTTGTGTGTACGGCATTCTACTGTGTTCCCAATCTTACAATCTACTCTTCAACCTCATAGCAGAAACATTTTATGGACCGGGATAAACAGACTATGTCTTTATCAAGCTTCTGGTATTACAGTTCATAAAACCTGTTACAACACCAATTATTAAGCTAAAATCTACTGACATCAACTTATGTTGGTTCTTTAAAAGAGATCCATCTGCGAAAAATTTGGACTTTCGCTGGATTCGTACCAGCGACACGAACAACATGCCCAAACGCGGCAAATGCTGGTTCGTTGTGGACTAGTTTTCAATGAAGTCACTTCGATGAACAACGCTTCCTAAAACCGGCATGCATCCATGTCAAGTGAGGTCACGTTGAAATGTGATAACACGTAAATATTTTTACTATTGTTGTTCGCTTGTTCACTGATCTGTTTTCCGTTTGACTTCGTTGGGTTAATGTGAGTTAAATGAACCGGAACTTTCGTGTAAGCATACTTTGATGTTCGCCGAAGTGAATTTTAGCGATAAATATACATTGGTTATACAATCAAGAAATATGGTGGCGATGCATAAACATTGCCTGCATTGTATGATTTCTTCATTAGACAAGATAGTTGATCATTGATTCATGGAACATGATGGCTTGAAATGGAGTAACACGGCTTATGAAGAAGGCTTCGAGGTTGGTAATTAGCAATACATCTTGAAAGTTAGGCAGTGGAAAGTGCGAACATAAGAACAATAAATGGGAAAATCTGCGATTCAGGGGACAGTTTTCTCTTTGTTACCTAACAGATCGTTCTGACGAAAACTGGTAAAAGCAGGTCGTGAAATCAAACTACAAAGATTAGTTTCTCTTTTCAGTTCCGGAGGCGGTCAGCGAGACACTAGAGAAGATAAAATCACTCTGTTGCACCGTACATTGTGTAAAATGAAACCGAAACCGAAGGGACATGTGTCGGTCGGCGGTCTGCATGGTCTCCGAAGAAGTGGTTCCAACTGAGGACGAACTATTTGACTGAACCGTGGCATAAAGTCCCCTTCTCTGGCTCTTGTAATGTAGTATTACGTGTTAATGATAAACGACTATCAGCGAGTTCTCGGTCTTCCTCTCGACGACTATACTACAATTGCGAGCGTTCAGGTGCATCTATTTAACGCATTTCTTTGGGAAGTTTTGAATTACATTGTAACAAGTATTGCTGTACTGATGAGTAGTACTGCTCATCAGTAATCAAATACTGCTCAACGAGTCAATGATTTCTGTGATCTCAACTTTCACAGAAGTCCTAATCGGGGGACTATCGATTGGAGTTAACAGACAGTAACTGTCTCTTATCGAGACGATCGTGCAACTTGATCATTACTCACAAGCGGAAATGATTGAGCGTTTACATGTGATAATTCAGTCGTGCCTAACGTTAGGTCAATGGCGCAGCGGTCAACACGGATGTCTAATGAAAGTGTGACTAGCGTTCTGGTCCCAGCAGTGGCAAGGTTATGCACTACTGACGAGCCCTAATGAGAGTGAAACTCGAGTCTAGTGCCCGTTTCTTTTCGAAATAGGCCGACTGGAAAGTCTATGGGAATGTGACAGCTGCAATCAATTGTGGGTGATGTTCAATTTGTAGGAAGTATTGCAGTAGTTTTGTTAAACTTCGAGAAATACCACTTTTCGTTCCAACAACACGTGAGCTAGACGACAGACTATCTGGTTTAGAAGAGGATGACATTAAAGCAGTCAACTTGATGCAGTCAACCTGAAAAATGGTTCATGAATGTGTGGCATGTTTGATCAGCATATTTGTTTGCTTAGTAACACTTAAATACCCATATCTTACGCGTTTAAGACAATGGGGAAATGTGACGAGCGAAGAGAAGGAAGCTTTATCCAACATATATATTTAAGTTGAAAAGGCACATTGGATAATTGTAAAATTTCGTCATCTAGGTGAACTAAAGCATAATTTACCCTGACTCGAGTGGAAGCAAACAGGCCCACCTAACTATAGTCAGATTGCAATAGATATGGAGTAGAGTGTGTAATGACGATTGGACGAACTCAGCGGTACGAAATCAACCAATGATTCGCGGAAGGCCACAGACAATCAGCGTCAACAGCTCGAGCAAACTGAATGGTCAGCACAGTGACCAAATTGGATGGCATTCTGGCGTGGCATCGGATTTTGTTATAACGAGCATTTGGAGTCAAACAGTTTGCTTACGTGTGTCACCTGTCAACACAAACAAGCCATAAGCTAAGCCGAACAAACCAGTAGGGGTGTCGAGGCTTGGACACCAATTCATTCATTTTACTGATGTTTCTTGTCAATAAAATAACTTGTGGGAACCCAGTAAAACTTAAATTTGCCTTGTGCTGCGGGTTTTGCATTTGATTTCGTTTCGTAGATTAGCAAGTTTCAACACAATGAAGTACACATTTTCGCTTTTTCAACTATGTTTGTTGCAACTTGTTGAATATTACTGGGTTGACCATCGGTGCGTTGCTTTAGATAAGGTCTAGTGTCAGAAAAATGCCCCTGTCAATTGTAGTTAAGTGGCACCGTTACGCTAGGTAGCGCAATAATTTGTGATATTCGTTGAGAAGCCTAGTGAGATAGCGAGATTGTTATACTTAACCAGTGATGAGGGTTGTTGAAGTTCACTCAAATAGTTGTAACACAAGGATACTGTTAGTCGATTACACATCTTACAAAGCTTTCGCAAATTCTTCGTGTTCTCTCAAGGCATTTGCAATCGTCGCCTTCTTGTCTCCTTTGTTCATGCTTGATGGACTAACCTGTACATAGTGTCATAACGCATGTGATCAGTCAACCGACTGATTCAAGCCGCACAGAAGTGGTCTCGGGGCGGTGAACAATGCCAGCCAATGATTAACGATGGCCCATTTTTAGTAGATTACTTGAATCCCTACAGTCAAAATCCCTTCAGTTCAACATCCCAGTTACCTCAAATTCTGATAACTTATACTCATAACATTTCAAAATCCTAGTAAAAATTCCCACAATTCACTATACAATTACAGTTTCGTCAGGTCAACATAACTATAGTGAAAATTCGGTATGAATGTGATGATACCTCATTAAAAATAAGCGTTGACAGTTAGTCCACTGTAATACGCATATCTCAGCGTCAAACTGATACCATTGAGTGACAAAAACAAGTACCATTTGTCTTGTATTCTTCATCAAATCAATGGATGACCGACATACAGCATATAATGATCGATACTTGACTTCGAGAAAACTGGAAACGATGATAATATGTGACTAACTATTGTCATTACGATCATCAACATTACCGTTCAACGCTGAGTGAGAAGTAAAATTTTATTTTCAGTGATTACCTCACTCGGTCTCTATTAGGGAAGTTGAACTCTACCCGACCACAAGTAGTGCAGTGTAAACCAAGCACGCAGTGCTCACTGATGGCAACTCGGCGTGTACACTGTTGAACTGGAATCAAAACACTTTTGCCACACTAACATTATATTTACGTATTAGACTGAGAGACATCACGAAATGATTTGATTTCTATAAGAGTGTGGAAGGAGGCCGCTCTTGGTCGAAAAAAGAACAGTTGTAACCGTTTTCAACAGTCCGTTATATCAATTACCCATCGTTTGGCTTCTTGCTGTTGTTGATTACTGTTTAGTGCAAAGAAATATGAAACTTCCTTAAAGTTACATTTCCACTTCTAACATATTTCTGAATTCTGTTTCATTTGAACTGGAAGAATCTCAGAATTTTGCATTTTGAGCTGCGTGTATCAGGAAGCGTATTACTTATGAACAGCTCCTGTTTCTTTAGGTTTCGACTGTATTTTGTGCACAGGGTATGTCTAGGGGTTTGATATAGGGGCTGGATTCCATGTATCGAAATGAACTGAACGCTGCTGTGGTTGTACATAAGACGATTTGCTATTGGTTCATCCTGACTCAGAGAGTTGAAAAGCGTCACCATTGAGAATTTATCATGTAGCGTCATTATCCATATCTGACAATACCCACTTCACTGGGTCCAATTAGACAGATTGCATAAATGTCCATATTTGCCGTTACTATACCGCACTTGTTTTCGCATAAGTATTCAAAGTTGGCTGCTTTGTTCATGAGGCAAGCGTGCCTATCACTGGTCAACTACAGTCACACTGGGCACGAATAATTCATTCTACCTAAAAAGCCAGCTCAAGTTGCTATCTAAATAAGGCAATATGACCACAGATTATGTTCATCCAATAAAAACTTACCAGGCAGATCTGATACTCATCAGTAATCGAATCTGATACATTTAGTGCTTGACGAAATAACGTTGCTAGTGAACGGTTCCATGTAAACGTTTATCGACAGTCACTACAATGTAGGATGGACATGGACTTCGCAGTTATTCCCGAAGTAGTAGGCCTTCTAGCTGATACAATCCACACTGAACGCACTTAACCGGTTGCTTATACACGTAGATTACGTAAACCCGATAGATAGACAATAGCAGGGTAAGCACATCCTTTAACAGCATACTTGTAACTGTTATGACGCTTATCAAAACATAACAAATGGATACTCCTGCCATAACATGTCGAACATTATTCAACTGTTTTACTGAATTGGGGCAGACTACAAGGTGAACGTCACTAACGTGCTTAATGTTCTGTTTCGCGCCATAGTAAGACAAATCTTGCAAGTTGCTGTAGTTCCGTCACTAAATGTATCAGCTCTCCTTTGTGTGTGTGTGTGCAAACAATGTGAACCGATACTCCAGTTGTCTTGTAAGTGTGTGTGTGTGTTCAGACTGTGAGAAAAGTTAGTCCAGAAACATCGTTTGTTTAGTCTGTCGAAATATACCAACCCATTTGTGCAATCCAGTAGGCAACACACAACCTTACGCAAGATACTCGACACTGTCAATTGCTGAGCCTATACAATCATCATGTTATCCGTGAAACGTGCGTGAGATCGACATGAAGCTGTTAACAACTACCGAGGTTGTATGGTTTTTACCATACAGGAGCAGACTCTTTGTATCAGAAAAATATTGACGACATTCATATGGTTACTCTGCTGATCAGCAGTAGACTTTCATAAACTTACTCCTTATGTGTGCTTTTTCTCAAAATCACTGAACGTAAATCGGCTCAGTTTTCGACATGTAACTGTTGTAAACATTCTGTCAGTTTGTGATTTTGTTCTGTCTCGATAAGACTAGGGATTTGAAAACTATTCTTAAATTCACAGTGCATGCATCAATTAACTTAGTAACTAGTTACGCGAAAAGAGTACAAAATTTCCCAAATAGTAATATGGTGATCGTGGTTTTGTAATATTTCTGTCGGCTTTTAAATTAGAAAGTTTGATTCATCACGGACAAACGTGGACACACGAGTGTTTGATTTAAGCATTCCACTTGTTTACACACCTTTAACGTGATGATGGCGGATACGATGAATTTCTCATATATGAACGCTACTCAATCCTGCTATCGTTCAGGTTGCTCAGCAAAGTGTCTGACGACGTGCAGTTCATCGGTGAATGGGATATATTCTGTTAAGACTTGAATGAATAGAGGTTGTTGTTTGAACAATGCTAGTCAATATCACGTCATTGTGGTTTCAGTATTGTTGCACTGAATGCAGTTTTAAAATTAACGAAAGATGAAGACGCCGGTCGATATCTATAAGGGAATGAGTGGTGAAAAGGTTGCCGGGCGAGTTAGCAACTCAGTAAGTGTGAAAACTAACTGAAGTGCGTCAGAAAAACAGTCAATAAAGGTTATGAACGACGTGTTTATTATAGGTTATAAAATCATTGTTCCACATCGTGGGTTTCATTGGATGTGAACCAAGGGAGATTAAACGTTCGCGCGAACTACTTCTGAGCGCAGTGGTCAGAGTTGTGCAATCGGATACTAATGGCCTCGGTAACGGTGAACATTCGGGATTTCACCATTTTCGACTGATCCCTTTACACCCGACAGACAATCTGAAAAACGTCGTTCTTACTGTCGGAGTAAGTAGAGTCGCAAGCATCCATTCCACTGAGACAATAATCTCTAAGTTATACGGTCTACCCAAAGTGCACAAACCAAATTTTCCTTTGAGACCCATTTTGGATGTGTGAAACTCACCTTATCATGTTCTGTGAAAATGGCTTGCAGGTCTCCTCGATCCCATCAGGTTGGAGCTTCAAAATAGTCTCCTGGACAGGTTTCATTTCATTGACGTTATCCAAGACTGAACCTAAACAACCGCAAAATGTTCTCATTCAAGGTTGCTTCACAAGCCCTGAACGTGCCTCTACAGGAGACAACTGACAATTTATGCGATTACACCGAACGTAACAACAAACATGCGGGTATCTCAAAAACTGAAGTGAGAGAACTGTCGGCGCATTGTACTAATAACGTTCACTTTCTGTTCAACATTGAAATCTATCGACAGAGAGATAGAGTGACAGTGGGCTCGCCTCTAGGTCCACTGTTAATTGAAGTTTTCATGAGCAAACTGGAGACTAACCAACTGAGTGCGGTGACTGAACAATTTTCATTATATAGACGCTAGGTTGATGACATCTTTTCCATTGTGAACGAGAATTCTAACATGAAAGGAGTTATAGCAGACTTCAACTCAGCCCATAGGAGTATTACATTCACCCAGGTGTCAGACAACAGTGGCCGGATACCTTTCTTTGATGTTGGCATAGTAAGATGAGAAGATGGTTCGATCCAACGAATTGTGTACAGAAAACAAATTTGGAGTAGCCAATACATTCACTTTGACGGCTTCCTTCCGCTAAATCAAAAGCGAAACTTCATACCATGTCTGACGGGTATGGCTTTGAAGATCTGCAATACTGACACTCTACTAGCTGAGTTAGACTTTCTACAAGAAGTGTTCATACAGAATGGCTACCCAATGGGTTTCATTCAGAAGGCGATGCAGGCGGTGGAGTTGAAACTTAAGCCACCCTGTGTGAATAATAAACTTGCGTTTATAAGTATTCCTTTTAAGGGAAATCCCATGGCCCAAGTTATCTCAAGAAAGCTCAAAAAGTCTGTCGAAACAACATACCTCGCCTCTTAATTGTGCGTGAGTTTCTGTTCAACACCTGTTATCATGTCACAACTCAAAGAGAAACTTCCATGTTCTACAATTAGCTGTTATGTATACTCATTTGTTTGCTCGTGTTGAGTGTCATACATTGGTCGTACTATAAGGCGATTGTCTGATAGGGTGAGTGAACATCATTCTGCGTGGTTGATCAGTGGTGTGATTAAAACGGTTTCAAGAGCGATTGTTGCTCATTTGATCGACTCTAATCATTTTGTCAGTAAGAACGACGTTTTTCAGATTGTCTGTCGGGTGCCAAAGGATCAATCAAAAATGGTGAAATCCCGAATGTTCACCGTTGCCGAGGCCATTAGTATCCGATTGCACAACTCTGACCACTGCGCTCAGAAGTAGTTCGCGCGAACGCTTAATCTCCCTTGGCTCACAACGAATCAAACCCACGATTTGGAACAATGATTTTATAACCTATAATAAACACGCCGTTCATAACCTTCATTGACTGTTTTTCACATTTATTGAATTGCAATTAGCCTGATGATCAGACACAGGGAACAAGTCTTGTTCACTACTTTATTGTTTTCATGACTTCACTGGATATTTTCGAACGCATTCAGCAACCCTAAGATGGTTGTCAACTCATTCTGCATTCACCCTACCTCGCTTTTTGTTGCGAAATGATCAGGAACGCGAAAGGTTGTGTCATAAAGAAGTCACAGTTCCACATGTATGAGGCATACAGACATTACTAACGACCGTGATATGACTGCAACAGTTAGTCCATCGTGTACCATACTTAAAAAATATGAAGACAGTGCGAATGCTCTTGCTGAGTAGAACTCGTTTATTCACACGCACTCAGACTGATTGTTGTTGCGCTACTATCTTCATTGAGAGAACATAACATTCTGGAACTAAAAGATGGTTTTGTCTTACTGTTACGACTCACAAAATGGAACTAGTGTATTACATAGTTTGGGAGTGGGTTTTTCCTGATGGAAAACAGACGTTAACTTTTATGTCGATAATTCTACAATACATCTTTTGCATTTCGCTACTTTGATATGCGATATCGACTCCATCTTTCACCAAAGTACTATGTGTTCACTGTCTCAGAATTAAGAGTATATTACAACCACCATCCTGAACTAAATTCCACAGAGTGCACAAACATGAAAATTATGCAAAAGACAAGTATGGTCTACAATGTAACAAGGCATAAGAGATTGGTTTGAGGGAAGAAGGACAAAAAATCTTAATTGGAAATCTAAATCCCTGGGGAACATTATGGAAGGAAGATGTAGTTCACTTATAAACGGTAGGTGAGATCATACAATTCGTTACTTTCTGGATAGGTTTTTCACACAGGGCAGTTCTGTTCATCGTGATACAATAGTTATTTTGTAGATTATCTCGTGGTTTTCTGCTGCTCCTCGTTTCGTACTACTTAAATACTAGAATCCCTTCTACCAAGTTTTCTTAAGCAGAAACTGAACTAGCAGTATATATGAACTGACAAAATATTTAGGTTGCATGTTTATAGGGATATTTCTTGAAGCAGCCTCACATACAGTACAGTATCCGTCGACTTTAATGTTAAATCCAACTGAGTATATCTTACATTGAATGAAATGTGGATTCACTGGACTACTTCCTGTTGGGAAAAATGAAACAATTTGAGAAACACTTGTTTTCTGTTTGAACTGGGATGTGATAAACCAACTGCAACTAATTCTCATTTACTTATTAAGAATGGGCGATAAGTGCCACGATGACAAATCAAATAATAACGATCACAACTGATGGACTTCAACAGAATCGATTTCCGTGACCTCCACTCTGTTAGACGTCAATTCAGAATGAACTGACAATTGTGCAAGTCACTCAGACGTGGATGAGCTAATTGATTATCGCTATACATTTCTTCTGCTATATTTTCTAGCATTGTAAATACTGAGAATGCATACCACACATTTCGATTTAGGCTTAATCGGTTTGATAGACGTACGGTCTAAAAAATTGAATGAACGCTAGTAATATATTGAGACATCATCTACTAACACACTTCCTCTCGGTAACCAAGACTGAGTGATTAGGAAGCTATTCTGTTCAGCTTGTGTTTCAACTAGGAAGGTTACTATGGAAGCGGAACTCTTTCTCTAAATCTAGAACACGTCCCCCAAATCGGTTTCCACGGCTTGTTCGGTCAAACTGTCCAAATTTCTATTCAAGCGATACGTGTTAGGGGAACAGCCGGAGACACAGTATCCTTCGCCACCTCCCTAACCTACTTCAAAAAGTCTTTGGACGTGTATGTCTCTGCGTATCTGTCTGGTTTTATTATTGTATGTCTGTATGATTGCTGGCTATGTTGCTATGATGAGCTACTATACTGGAATGCTGCATGTCAGCGTTTCTGTTTGTATTAAAATTTTGTTTCGTTGCTATAATCTTCGTTAAATCTGATAGCCGATGAACAAAATTTATCCTCCGATCACTTCCGGGGCAGGAGAGAATGAGAAGTAGACAGTCTACTTGCGATAGAGAACCATCAGGGTGCTAGTTCCTCTGTTCAGTGATTCGCACACCCAAAGTTTCCCGATCGTGTGTCAATGCAGTTCGGAAGATGTAGTGAGAAAAATGGTAAATTTACAAACAAACTCTAATTAACAGGTAACTTATTTCGTTAAGGTGCCAGAGAGGCGAACAATGGAGAACCTTTGGTACAATCTCATTCTAGCTGCCAATGATAATAAATGACCACGACAACTCTCGTCAGTCTTGAACAATCAGACAAGTCCTGAGATGGCTGTGTACGATTCCTGCTGGTTGTTATATCTGCACTACGCATTGAAGTGAGAACTCAAAGGATTTAGGAGGAACCTTGTGTATCCTGACTGAGCCAGCATGAAAGTGAATTACACGTAACAATGAAGAGAGTTTACAGTGAACTTGACCTTTGCACGTGACCTTTGCAACCGGCAGGTGTGAAACGGGACGGTTCACGTGAGTGGGCGATTGTGTGTGTGTATGTGTGTGTGAATGCGCTTGCATGAATGCAACGTAGATGGACCGTACAATATATATATATATATATATATATATATATAGTTGCATATACGATGGTTTTCAGCTATCTTCACACGCGTTCGAGGGTAGAGGCTTGAAGTATCTAGCTTCAATCGGTTTGTCTTATTTGTTCGCAGGGGAGTGCCAACGAAATACGTGAATCTGTTGAGCTCACCGTATGCTCACTCTGCAAGCGGGGTGAGAGTTTATGGACAACTGTCTCGGGCGTTCACCACTTTTAATAGTGTTCGCCGAGGGTGCCCGATTTCTCCCTCCCTATTCAGTTTTGTCATGGACGACATTCTGGAGGGTGCGCTTGAGGAATCCGGTGAACTTCATGTTCTGCTTCT